>CAJVPV010000940.1:0-18106 GCA_910591835.1 Acaulospora morrowiae
ATAAACTATAAAATCTATGAGAAAAAAAATTGTATTTCCAAGAGAACCTCTGGCCAGGCTTGTTGTCCTGTCTCTCCGGTTTTTTGCAACTTGTAAATATAATCTTCATTAACACGGATAATAGAGTATATAAGATTTGACTTGTCGTTGTGGTTGTTGTTGTTATTATGTTGATATGGTAAGTGATTGGTAAGATGATTGGTCCATGAGTTGGTGGTATGATTTTGTTTTGGTTGTAGTTACCAAAACTGGTTTTGTTTATGTTGATCATTATGAGGTGTTTTAGTTGTACGAGTTTGTTTTGATATTTGGTAGTATTTGATTAGTTGGTTTTGAGATGATGATCTGTTGATAGGAATAAACTGATTATGGTTTTTTGATGAGGAATTTTTTGAGTGGAAATTTTTGAATTTTTGTGACGCAGCATGTTGTGCTGAGCGATAGTGAAGAGTAAGTATTGTATATACTGCTGGTGCCCCAAACCAACAATATAAACAATATCGGTATAAGATTTGGTTTTTTGAAAAAAAGAATAGCTCTCCAAGAACAGAAAAAGGTTATTTAATAAAAATTGTTTTTTGATAAGAAGTATAAATAGGAGGAACCTCAAGGAAAATTTGTAGAAAGGTAACTGCCATGGGCCTTCCCTCATGCAATCCAAGAAAATAGCAAGGTCCCCAAGCTTGCTTTTCCCTGGCTAGAGGTCCCATCCCGATGCACCAGTGTACTTTCCTAGGTTCCTTGAGGTTTTTGTAGTAAAGGCAATAGAAGTGTAAAAGACTTTTGGGTAGTTAAAAGTAAAGATAAAAAAAACTATTTCTTTAATTTTGAAAAAATTACTATAAAGGGAAATTTTTAAGAAAAATATTGTGTACGGGAAAGAGTTTTTTTTTTTAACTTTTTATTATAAAAATTTTATTTAAATTTAATCATTAATTATATAAATATTAATTATTCAATCTATAAAAGTTTTTTATATATTATATATTTTAAATTACTTATAATTTATAAATCTATAACTAGTAATTAAAAATTTAGATAAAAATTATATCATTCAATTTCTCTAATAAAAAGTTTTTGAATGATAAAATTTTTATTTAAATTAGACCATTGATTATGAAGATATTAATTATAAATTATTAAAATTATATATAATACCTTATATCTTTAGTTGTTTATAATTAATATCTTTGTAACAAATGATTCAATTTAAACAAAAATTTTACCATTAGATTTCTCTCATTGAGAGCTTTTGAATGATATAATTTTTGTTCAAATTGAATTACTGGTTACGGAGATATTAATTGTAAACAATTAAAAATATAATATACAGTATATATTATACATGTTGCTGAAATTCGTAGATCCTTGACACAATTGATGCAATTATTTGACGCAATTAATTGAGTCACTATTAAAACATATAAATAATTGAGTCATGACGCAATTATTTTTGAGGATTTCGAGAATTGAGTCAACAGCAAAATAATTTACGCCACATATATAGTATATATATATATTTTTATAAATTATATTTATTAACCAATCAAAAATTGCATCACTATTTTGACATTGCATCACAATTGCGGCATAATTGCAGCAAATCACGTGATTGAGTCATAATTAAAAATAATTGTGGCAAAATTTTTATAATTGTGTCATATTAAAATAATTGCATCAAATTATATAATTGTGACACAATTGCGTCAAATTATATAATTGCGACAAAATCACGTGATTGTGTCATATTAAAATAATTGTGGCACAATTGTGGCATTGTGTCACAATTGCGTCAATTGTGTCAACTATAAAAAAAATTTGTTTGACTCAATTACTAAATTCTTGATTTTTAATTGTGCCTGACTCAATTCAATAATTTCTGCCACATGTATAATATATACTGTATAACTAAAAAAACTCTTTTCCATTGACATTTATTTCATTAGAAAACTTCCTTTTTAAGAAATTTTCTTCTCTTCCCTCTTCACTTTTCTTTTTCTGCTAAAAATAAGAACTTGCAGCAGATTGAGTCTAAAATATACGAATACTATATAAGGTTCTGCTAACTGTCTGGCAGTATGCCTAGAAGAAGTATTTATGTTTAGGAAAGTATAAGCAGACCAACTCCTGTGTATATCAACAGTCTAAGACAAGGACTAGAAAGGTTTTAGAATGATTAACCTTTTCTTTATGAAACTTTGTGTATGTTTAATAATTATAAACATAAAAACAATTTATTTTTTTCATCTTCTTTCTTTTTTTTTTTTTCCAAATCCTCTTCCTTGTTAATGAACAGTTTTCTCTTTTTCTTAAAGATTTTTTTTCTAGATTTCTTTTTCTTTTACTATTTCATTTTATTAACTCTTTGATTTGTCATTTTCCTATCTCAACTAAGCTATTAACTTTACTCAAGTTAACATCTTACTTGCTTAAGAAGTGTGGATTTCTTCTTAAGATTTCTTCCCTTGTCTTAAAGAACTTAATACAGAAAAGGTCAACTTAGTTTTACTTTAATTAAAAGGTCTGGATTATAAGAGAACCATTGATCTTACTATCTTAAAAGTTTTAAGCATGCCTTTTTATAATTAATAACTATATGTCAAGTCAATCAAATACAAGAAAAGATTATAAAAGAAAAAAATTTGACTGGCAGTACTGATTGTATAAGGATTTGCTTTACTGAGAATCTAGACTGCTAACCAGTATATCAGAAGCATACAATTATAAGCAACTCTATCTTGAATATCTAAAAATATTATTATTTTATATACTATTTAAGAAAAATGACTACAAGACTGTCTTCTTGTTTTATCCAGCTTCCAAATTTTCTATAACAAAAAACTATGAGCAGCTTACTCCTGTTAAAAGATTTATGTAAGTTAATCATACCATATTGGTATCTGGGTTACCAATTTGGACAATATTATTGACCCATAATTATATTCTCTTTGGCCATATGGTTATATAGGTCCAGACCATAATTCAAAATCCAAGTATTGCATCTCTTTTCACTATTATCACTTATAAAGCACATATGTAAGATTTACAATACAATTAGTAGCTAGCTATTTTTTACCTTTTTTTCTTTTTTCTCTATTTGGATTTTCAAAGGTTCACATATATTAACTTTATTTGCAATAGGCTAGGATTAATCTACTTATTTGTATATTAGAGATCATTAATGTAATAATAGAAAAATAAAACTTTAATAAATATCTTGTATTTAGTATTTATTTGCAAAAATATATATATATATAATATATATATACTATAACTTTTATTTTTTTTTTGCAAATAAGTATAAAATGCAAGACTTTATTTATTAAGTGATAGTACTGTCATTACATTAAGCATCTATTAAAGTTAATGCTAGCCTATTGCCTTTTTATCCTAATATATCGACTGCATTGTGTGGATAGATTTACATGCCAGAAGGAAGGCATCAAAAAAATAGAAATTTTGCCTCCAGTTTTAAACCATCTGAACTTGTGTCTCCAGTTTTTGTAAAGGTCCAACTGTAATTTAGCATGTTAGTTATTATTAAGTTCCTTTTCACATTCCTACCATCTGCCTGCACAATTCATGGTACTCATGGACTTATTATTTTACACTTCCTAGTAAATGTTCTAAAAGTTGTTCCTATGATTGGCACATATTATCAAATCTGAAGACCTATAGGCCTAGTGGGATGTGACTTCTAAATCCTCCAGTGGATACTCTATAGACTTTTGGTTAGCTTTAGCTATCAAATATAGGGGTACAAATACCAAGCAGGGCACAACTCTTGTAAAGCCATGGTAGTTTTCCATAATTGGTGCCATACGATGATCCTCTTCAAAGTTGCTTAAATAAGTTAACATGCTTCTTGCAATGGAGTCTGCCATGCCAGTTGGATTGATGACTACAGTTTTATTCATATTGGTGGCTTGGTAGCCAATATAACATGATCATCTTTTGCTGATCTTTTGGAGGGGTAAAGCTAATCATGGTTTTTCAGGTTTGTAATAAGAAGAGATGTGTATCTACCAACTAAAACATCCAAGAATAAGTTTTCACTAGAAAAGTCCACTATCTTAGATAGAGAGAAACCATTTCCAATATATAACTTTTATTTATTAAAACTATTAAATATAATATATAATAAAATTTTTTTAAAATTTTTTATTTTTATTTTATTTTTATGCTACTGGTATAAATCTTTATTATGAATATATATGCTTATAAAACTAATCAATAAATGATTAAATCAAAAGATAACTTGTTAGAATTAGTTAGATGTAATACAAGACTAGTTTTTATTATACAACTTATTGTCATTCTGAAAAATTCTAACTTCACATTATCTTCCCAGATATGTAAGAAAAAGTATAGTATAGAAGAACAACTAATTTGTCAAGACTTATCTAACAAGACCACTATGTTATTCAATATAAAGAACCTTGATAAGTAATTCTTTGACTTCTTAGCAGATATAAAATTTTTAAAAAATTGTAGAGGTGAGGGAATATGATTGGTATAGTGTATAATCTATATACTGCAGAAAAATCTCTTTAAACCTGCAGACTTTTCTAAATTTGTACTTACATATCAGAAAAAATTACTTAAAACCTGTCTATATACTATTGTATTTACTATATATATATATAATCACTTATCTCTTTATACCTTATTGTTGATCCTAACCAGTTTAAAAAATCTTTAACTAGGATTTGCCATTTGCTTCTTGATTTAAGTGAAGTATCATTATTGCTATCTATTATAATCAAATAAAGTTCAGCCTATTTAGTATCAAGATCTAAACAATAAAGTCTTAACACTGCATACAGATAAAAGCAAAAAAGAAAAGAACCAAAAATATTGTAATGTTTGTTTAAGACTTTCTGTTTGAATTTTGTATACATGAAATGTCTTTATATTTATTAGCTTATATCTTCTAGTTGTAAAAGAAATACCACTCAACTTTGATCATCAAGAAGCCAAACAACAACTTCAATGGTACTTTTGCTTTTGGCCTTGCAACTTTTTTATCAGCAAAAGTTTATTTTCAGAGAAAGTACAGTATAATGTTACTAATATAAAAAGAGTTTCTTTCAGTATATTTATAATATAAAATGTTTTTCTTCAAATGAAAAAAAGTATATTTCCTAAAAAAAAATTTTTTTAAGAATAATAATATGAATAAGAAAGAGTTTTTTTTTTTGATATCTTAAAATTTTTTATTTACCTGTTATTTAAAAATTATTACATAAAAATTAATAAATAATATATTAAGATAAAGCTTAAAATCCAAAGACTATAATGATATAAATTTTATATAAAAATATTTTTTAAACTTTTAAAATTCATTTTTAAAATTCATTTTTTTTTTTTATAGAAAAACTTTTATCACTTTATTAATAATAAAATTATATACAGAAAGCAATAATATCTTTTATATAACTTAATAAGTTAATAAGTTTAATACTAGTATACCTATATATAGTTATCTAAACAATAAGAAAAACAAATATTAAAACTATTATATGTTAAAGATGATATCAAATAGCTAAGATTTCTACTCAAAAATATTAATGAAAGAAAAAAAGAAAAAAAATTGATTTAATATATGTTAATAATTAATAAATAACTTTTTATATTACAACTTCAACTTATATAATTATGGATTCAGAGAAATTAAATGTAAATATATACTTTTTAGTAAATGTTCCAAAATTGTAATCTTTGATTGACACTAATTATCAAATCTAAAGATCTTAAGGCCAAATAGAATGTGACTTCAAAATATTCTAATAAATATTTCAAAAGATTTAGTTGACTTAAGCTGTCAAATCTAGAGGCAAAAATATTAAGCAAAATACAACTCTTACATATATGGTATTCCATTTAAAAATTATAATGATACCATATATGATATCCATATTGTTAATTTTTTCAAAATTATAAATGGATTATTAATATGTAATGAATTGTTATTGTTTGTTATTATTATAATTTGTTATTATTATTGTCATAATTATATATGTGACGTAAATTATTTTGCTATTAACTCAATTCCTAAAATTCTCAAAAATAATTGCATCATAACTCAATTATTTATATGTTTTAATAGTGACTCAATTAATTGCGTCAAATAATTGCATCAATTGCATCAAGAATCTACGAATTTCAGCAACATGTATAGTCATAATAGTGATAATTAATGATATGATTTTTATGAAATATGATTGAAGAAAAAAAATCAGTTGATTTTTTAAAGGGAATAAATTGATTTTGATTTTTCTGCATCTATATACTATATATAAGCAAAAAAAAAATCAAATCAAAGATCTTTCTCTATGTAATCTTTATTATTAAAATATATTAGTCTTGATAAATCTGATCAAGAGTCCTATCCTTATACAGTTTGATTCTTTTCAACCAAACTTTTAAAGTTGATTTATATGTAGCAATATTTGAGATATGATAAGTTTGTTGTATTGATTTTGACAAAGATAATTTTTTATTTTAAAAAAGAAAAACCCAATCTTTTATTTAATAAGTCTAGAATTTGATTTTTCACATATAATATTTAAGATTATTTGACCTAAATATCTTAGGTTGTAGCAGGAAATATACAATCAGTAATCTTTTTAAAAAAATTTTTTTTGTTTTTAATAATAATAAAGGGAAAAAGTTTCTTTAAAGAAAAAGATAACTTGACAAGAAACTCTCAAAACTTGTTTCATTAAAATTTTTTAAAAAAGTAGAGGAAACAAAAAAAAGTTTTTAATTTTGAAATTCAATTTTTTGAGTATCAAAAATCAATTACAAATAAAAATTTTATTTCAAATTTTCAAATTTTGTAAATTTTAATTCTTAATTTCATATATAAATTTTTTTCTTTTTTAAAAAAATTTTTTTTAATAATTTTAATTTGTAAATTTTTGAATTTTAAAGCCTTTTTTTTTTATAATATCAAAAATAAAATATAAAATTCTATAACTTTATAAATTTAAATATGATAAACTTAAAAAATTAATTAATAATAAATATGATATTATATCTTTTTAATAAAAAAATTTCAAAAAGTTTTGTTACACACTGTGGTAGGTATTAATAAAGGCAATAAATCTTTTCTATTAAAAGAATATATGATATATTTAATTATTATAAAAAATATATTAATTTTAAACTTTGATCAAATATTGAAATAAAATAGAATTCTATTAGCTTTTTAACAAATCATACTAAAATTTTTTGTTTTTAATTAATTGTTAACAATAGGTTTATTTTTTTTTTAATTACTTAACTAATTATTGAACGCAAGTATACAGTATATATAAAATACATGGCCGCGGCACTATGACCTAATTCGCCACAAAAGCTGCTCGATCCTCAACTTTATACTATAACAAATTTTGTTTGTCAATAATCTTTATAATAGAAAAAAACTTGTTATGAAATAAAGCAATAGATTGGTTCTAATAACTGATCATAAACTTGGGGACAAAGTTTTGCTCCAACTATTCTAGTCTTCCATACAACACTTTCACTATAATGAATTCACAAACAACAGTTCAAACATTTGACAATCTAGATCTATTAGAGCCTTAATGTCATTCTGCGAATCAATAAAAAGGCAAAATATTAATGGAAATGGTTTGATCCTTTCACTAAGAAAGAACAAAAAAAAATCCAAACCTCAATGACACTATGATCAACACACGCTAATTTTAGGAGCTGACACAATTTTCTTAGTTTGGCTTTAAGTGATGTAATGTTTTCTTTACAGATTTCATCTAATAGATCAAAATCTGTAGTATCGTTGAATTAGCATTAAAGATGTACGGTTATTATTCCTGAATTATAATCTTTAATTACCTTTCTGCTCAAGACGAATTACGTTGCACCAAGAGGTTGCAATGGATTTCAAAATTTTACCTGCGTATTGGGGTATCCTTGTGATATAAACGCTTATCATTAAAATCTGTATAAAAAGATCGATATGAATATTTGTTTTTTATTTATATTACCTTGGCCAACATTTGATTACTAGCAATTCGATCCCTTTCGCGGCCGTTAAATGCAAATTCAATATTTGTGTTTTGTTAGGAACATTTAACGCGATTTCTAAGGTGGCGCAAAGATTATGTATCAAATCCTTTACATTTATTTTCATACTAATTAGAACATGTGAGATCACCGAATTAAAAAACAAAACATTAGAAATACCTGCAAGTATTTAACAGTTACGATTCCTAATTTTTCTGCAAGCCGTGGAACTTGTTCCAACAGAACCTGGCGCACTGCTATCTTGTCTCCTGAATAAACGAAACCTCGGACAACACTATTTGATAGAATTTTCTCATACTTTGAGTGCTTAGATTTTTCTGCCATCGGTTCGACTGACGAAACCAGCGTAATTATCGTCGAGAAACTCAAACGTAAGAAGGGTACGTATGAAGTTTCGTTTTGGTAACTGAGACAATTAACTAGTGCCTATAAATTTTCGTAGATTAATTTTGCGTAAAAATAATGTAAATTTAATAATTACTTAAGAAAATGAACCTCATAAAAAACATCACCCAATCCTGACCGTTGAATGACCTCTGGTTTCGCTTCTTTCAATAGATAATCTAGTATAGATACACCCCGAGTCTTGAGTCTTATGTCATAGTCATCAACAAGTGACAGCATTGGTGGGACAATCAGACCGAGCATAGTCTCTATTTCTGAACTCTTTTTGAATAATGAAGCAAAGAAGGTAATGATTTAAAATTCAAACCATAAATCCAATCAATCAATAAACACATACCTTCATATGAAGTACGCAGCAGTAAAGTAAACTAGAAGCTTGTGCCACTTCTCCTCGCCATGGCTCATTCATATTGTCATGGTCTAACAGTAGTTTTTTTGATGACCTACCATCAAGTTTATCACTTCGTATCTTCGAATATTTCAAAAATATCGGTTTTATTGATTTTTCCAAGATTTTTGGAATAAATGTTTCTATCATCCGCTTTGCAGTAGGAAATCGCATTGGCTCTAGCATCGCTAATAACTCAATAACCTCTAAATAAATTATTAAAGAATCAGTCAATTCACAAATGGAATAAAATTATCAAATTATCAATCAATTCTTTACTCACCGTTAGCAGGATCGTTGAGATCCAAGTTAATCCATAAATCTACACCAATCAATATTTCGCATGACGTTATAACCTCTTGAATCGTCTCATCGTCAATTTTATGTGACAAATTGTTTTCTGCCGTTGCTTGTTTGATAAGATATTGCAAGTCCTCTAATGCTAATTTTGACCGAGTCTTCACTTGTTGCAAAGACTGATCTAGAAAAAAGGTTTCAATTGTTAACCAACTATTATTTTTATATAGTTCTCAGGAAAACTTAAGGAATACCAATTGCAGAAGTTTCATATATAAATAAGGGTGGACGTAATTTTGTGCACAAAGAAAGTACTTCATTTTTTGACATTTGATCGAAGTGTCAAAATTTTAGATAATAATAATCGGCGTGACACAATTCGAATTTATTCTATATTCGTGATCATGTATGACCACTTTCTCACGAATACATTTACATGCGATTCCTTTTACATATGGAAGAAATTATAGCCAAGCAGAATAATGACCTAAGTGAGCAGGAAATAGAAAACGAGGAAACACAAGATGAAACACAAGATGAAGCACAAGATGGAGCACCCGAGCAAACCCTTCATGAAGCAGAGGTTGAAGATCTCGAAAAACGCATGGAAACTATTGATATAGGAGAAAAAGAAGAGCATGAAAAAAATATTTCAGAACTAAAATTAAAACTTGAAGAACAAGCAAAAGAAAATGCAGAAATTGAGGCAAAACTCGAGGCAGCTGCCACACGGAGAAAAGAGCTTGAAGAACAATTGCAAAAGAAATATGAAGCAAGGGAAAGGGAAAATGCGGAAATCAAAGCAAAACTCGAGGCGGCCACTAAAAGAAGAAAGGAACTCGAAGCATTATTGAAGGAAACAAAATTACAAAGTGTAGAAAATCAGGATGAATAATTGTAGGTGCTAAGAGGATAAGTTTACTAAAATTATATGTAGTGTTGGTCTGTAGTCTATGAATTAATTTAATAACGATCTATCCCGATCTTCTATTCATAATAAGAATTTCCAATGTTGGGTATAGCAACGGATTGAATTATCATCCGTTATGTCCAGGAACTAGCGATAGTAAAGGAAGAAATATTTCTACGGGCGATTTTTACCTGAATTGGAAAGTCTGATATACTTTGAAAGAAGATTCTGAATTCCTTATTTGTAATAAATCGTTGGTTCAAACTCCTTAGAAAAAAAACCAATAGAGAAGTCATTGGCACATAGTACATCACTTATAAATCTGAATTCAGAGGTTTTGGTCACTGTTAAACTTTTGCATTCTCTCACCTGGCTCATTGGTTTTTTGAGTTTTCGTGCAAGATCCATCTTATAAAATGACACAATCGGAAAGCCCACAAGAAGAAAATGTCCCGAATGGTGATCCACCTCCGTATACGTCATCTGTAACTTTGCCTAGTGCCACTCATATACCACAAACTGCGTCGAATGCAGAAAGTATTCAAAATCCCGAACCATCGGTTGTTTATCAACAAGAACCTACAGTGTGTTACATTGTTCAAAATAATATCCTTCCTACACAACTCCCGATCGATTTGGCTCCTGTCAGCATGTATTGCCCGCGGTGTGGTAATTATATAACTACTCAAGTGTTTGAAATTCCCGGATCGACCACCTATTGTTACACTATTATCTTGTGTTTTTTATTCTGGCCACTTGCGTGGTTGCCATTTTATATGTCGAGTTGTCAGGATAAAGTTCATCGGTGTCCAAGCTGTGGAAATACAGTTGCTGTTGTCTGCGCTTAATTCAATATTGGTAAATTCATTAAATTTTAAAAAATATATATTTGTAATTTATTAGATTGTCTTCTTAATGTATTTTTTCTAGATATTTTTTAATTTTATAATGATTGGTTAATAAATTCAATAATTTAATTTTAATTTAATTGGATTTTTAATCATTTATTTTATAATTTTTATTTATTATACATGTACTTATTTATATATACAGATTATTATATAAATATGAGATTGTATAATAAAACTTGTATATAATTGATTTACAATATTTGATTAAAACTTTTTAAATTTTCAAAAAAAATTTAACAACTCTACACAAATTTTGTTATATAATTATTTTACCTTCCAATAATAACTAGATTTATGATATCTCACAATGTCTTCCAATAACATAAATCAAATAATCCAAACATTTTATGTATGCATCAATAATATGTACATTTTTTAAACATTTAGTATTACTTGCTTTTCTTGTTTTAATACTTCTTCGTATGGTTTTAATGCAGGTTCCACATAATCTCTCAGAAATTTGTCAACCTGTTGTGGAGATCGTCCGATGAACGTCTTTGGGTCTAATAGAGAGTCAAGCTACAAAAAAATTAAGGGCTCACCGATAAATAAAAAAGTAACCATATTTAATAAATACCAATTCATATAAATAAAAGAACTTGTACCTCTTCCCAGATGGGTCTAAAATATTCAGTACTTTTGATTCTTTCAATCAAATCATTTTCTTTGCCTTCTTCTTTAACTTTACTGGCCGCAAGGTGACTCAGAACTCTAATTTCTTCGTGACATTGTTGTCTATCACCACCCTTTTTGACTATCGCCATGATTATGTTCTCGGTAGCCATGAATGGTAATTCTTGCATGATGTGACGTTGGATCACTTCGGGATATACCACAAATCCTTCGGAAATATTTTGTAGCAGTGATAAAATGATATCAGCTGTTAAAAATGCTTCGGGAATCGAGATACGTCGATTTGCACTTGATAAATTAATGGTTTTATAGGGTTTACAATCCATACAAATTAACACGTGCGGAAAAACAACGAATTAAACAGAGCTAATCATGTGCACACACCTATCGTCCAATGTTCTTTCTAACCATTGAACACTATTGGTCATCAAAGCATCCTGTGCAAGAATCATGAGATGCCTCGATAAACTACAGACCCTTTCACATCTCATTGGATTTCTCTTGTAAGCCATCGCTGAACTACCAATCTGATCTTTCTCAAATGGTTCTTCAATTTCCTTAAGATTAGCTAATAATCTTATATCCGTAGCAATCTTATGTGCCGTGGAACCAAATGAACTTAACGCGTTTAATACGTCAACATCTATTTTACGTGAGTATGTTTGTCCGGTCACCGGATACAGTTCATCGAATCCGGAGAGTTCAGCGACACGCTTATCCAAAGTTTCTACCTATTTATATCAAAGCAAAAGATTCATCTGTGAGTTCATAATATCTTTTAGAAGCATCAATGAAAATCACTTACTTTATCATGATCACCGTCGAACAAAGCCAAGAATGAAGCTTGAGTTCCCGTGGTACCTTTTACACCACGGAATCCAATATCGTTTTTTGCTCTCGTGATGTTCCTTAAATCCCATAATAATTCCTATTCAAGTGTAAGTTCGTAAATAGTGAACTTAAAATGTCTTTTTTCCTGTTGATTTCAATAATCCTAACCTGGATCCAAAGAGTTGCTCTTTTTCCAACGGTAGTTAGTTGAGCAGGTTGAAAATGGGTAAATCCCAAGGTAGGCAAACTTTTATATTTGTTAGCAAATTTGCTAAATAGATCAATAACTCGAGTCAATTTTTCCAGTAATAATTTTAGACCTTCTCTGATTACAATTAAATCTCCGTTATCAGTTACGTAGCAGCTTGTGGCACCTAAATGTATAATACCAGAAGCTTTTGGAGCGACCAAACCAAAAGCGTATACATGTGCCATAACGTCATGGCGACGCTTTTTTTCTTCGACAGCGGCTACTTCAAAATCATGTTGGGTTAAATTCTGTGAAATTTGACAGATATTATATGAAGTATTAATTGTTATTACTAATAATTACATTTCACCTCAATCTATTTTTACCAAGTGTGCTTCCATTTCCTGAATGGCCTCTTCACTAATACCACCAATACCCAATTCCTTTTCAGCTTTGGCCAAGTTCAACCAAAGCAATCTCCACGTGTAATACCGTTTTGCGGGCGAAAAGAGATTTGCCATCTCTGGTGAGGCATATCTGGAGGTCAAGGGACTTTCGTACTTTTCGTATACGTTAGTCATTTTATAAGTTTTACGATTAGACGATTAGATTATCTGGCAAATAATTTTTATAATTTATTTTTAATAAATCTATTTTTAAAAAATTTAGAAAATCAATTCATTTTTAGAAAACTAACTAAATTTGGATTCGGGTTAAAGCTTGGTCGAAATATTATTTTTTAAAAAATAATATAATTTATCATATTAAATTCTATGACTAAGGTTCATTCAGTACACATTTTGAACGTGCTAGATTTAATCATACACCAAACAGTTATTCACAGGGCATCAAGCCTTCATTTTGTAATGTAAGCAGTACCCTAAATTGATGCTTTGATATTTATTAATCGGAGCTCGAAAGATGCTTCGTGTAGCAAACAGTTTGGTCTTTAACGCTATTCAAAAAAAAAAAAGAAAAAAAATCCTCGTGAAAGAGATTCCTTCTGATGAGAACACTATTTTCCTTTTTCTTGATGTTGAATGCTCGTCTTTGCAAACTCGCTTTTTTCAATCAACAGTGGATAATTTTTACCCATGAGATATAGCTTGTTCTTATATTGACTCAAAACCGTCGTGCTTGTAAATTTTAACAATTGTCGTGCAAAAATAAATCCAGTCATATAAGCATCATAATGAGCTGAGTGAAAATTATCAAACTGGTCGGGCTTTGTGGAAGGCAAAAGAGTTGGAGGCATTGATGCAGAAACATATTCCGAAGATTGACCACTAGGGTCTGTTTGAGATGTATCAATAGTGTCCCTTTCATTTATGTGAACCTTGGTTGATTCGCCCTCTTGATTCTTGTTTTTGCGACGCTTACGCTTCACTTTGACTGCTTTTGCCTGTTCATCTAATATAAAATCTAAATCATGAGAATTTCCACACCTCATCCGCTGCGAACAAAACCCACGAAGCTAATTGAGTGGACCAACGAGGAATGTTAATTGTGAAGTCTTGATGCGATATTCCAAACAATAAAGTAAACCTACAGCATATTGTTCGCAATAACGTTGCACGAGAGGACGCTTAGAAGATGTCGACTCATTCTCTGCTTTTTCGTGATATTCACTTGGCATCAAATTTGAATGTCCCTGAATTGTAGGATGAAGATTGCCCTCTTGGATCCTCAATAATAAATAATCCTTGCTACAAGAATTTTTGTGATCCACTTGCTCTCTTTCGTATCTGGGGCAAATCAAATTGTGATTATAGAAATTTTAGCTTATATGTATAAAAAATTTTTTTCCAGTTTTTAATAAATAAAACTTACTTCCTAAACAGATACGCCAGAAAAGTGACGCTTTCTCCTGTTACATATTCGGACACGTACTTTGTATCGAATATACCACCCGGGATCATTTCAGATAAGTCGGCGACAAATGTACTCAGATTTTGTGGCAAATCAGCATAAAATGAATAGTAAAGGTAAATCAAATCAAGAAATCCGTTATGTATGACTATTGGAACCTTTTGTGACAGAATATCTGAAAATATCGAGCGCATAATTGCATTATGAACGCTTAATTCGTTGGATGACTATTATATAAATAAGAATTACGATTTAGAAAGTCAACTACGAAAAATACTATGTAAACCGTGAAGTTCATTGACCTGACTACTCCCGGGCGTATATGGAATACCTCTTCGAATTTGCTTATTAAAATCGAACCCGCTATCAGACAAGAATTCTATGCTCTGCGGGCTTACAACATAGTCAACCTAAATTTAAACTCATTAGAATAAAACAATGCGATAAAGAACGTTTTGACAAAAGATCATTATGCTTACTTGACTCAGCAAGGTAAAATTGAAATTAGAAACTTTATACTGCTTTTCACGTGACACTGGTATCTCACATTCTGCGTCTTCGAAAACTGTTACGCCGAAGGCCACCAAGGCATGAGTTTTGACAACTTTGCATAAATTTTCATATCTTTCTTCAATGTTCCTGTCATGATTTAAAACACAAAAACAGATCTCAGAGAGAACTAAGTCGACACCACACAACTTTATAGTAGTTAACGAAACGACACCTACGAGGCTCTAGTGTTCGCTTCTTTACCCCCGAGACCTGTAAATTCCGTATCCAAAGAGATAAAGGATGCTCTCTTCAAGGCATCTTTAATTTTAGATTGAAGCAAAGAAAGATTATCTTTGGTAACATCCTTATAATAAAAAAATTTAGATCAAGAAGTAAAATAAGTCAATACTTCATCGTTTCGCGAGAAACACAGCATTAACAGAATCTCAATTTAACCAACGTTAAAGTCAGGTGGTTGGGGCCGCATTTATACTATTTAGGTGTGATCGAGACGGGTAACAGCGTAAAGAGCGTGAAATGGTCAATATGGTTAAAAACGCGAAGTTTATAAGATATGAAAAGGTTTAAATGAATCGCGAGTAGGAGTCATCAATACATTTCACTTGTCACGTGATTATTATTATTATTTTTTTTATTTATAAAAAGAACAACCAAAGTTTAATGTTATTTTTAGCCAGTGCTTTTCCTGTCAATTCTCCTAAATTGCTAAACACAATTTATACTTTAAACTGATTCCTGAATTTCAGGCTCTTTGAAATCTTTTCCACCACCCACTTTAGAACCAGTGTCAGTATTATCCCCATGTAACTCCAACAACTTTTGAATGTCAAATTTAGGACTCTTGAGGATCTTCACCTTTCGGATGTATACCTGAAAATGTTTACAGAAAATATCAGCAATAAGATCATACGAATATTAATCTCAATTTCCTTACTTACATTTTGAAGTGGATAGATTCCTTGGCAAGCTTTTTCTATCTCACGACCAATTGATTCGGGCACAAATTTTTGCACCAATTCTTTCAAATCACACGAAGTAGCCGCTTGAGTCATGATATCAAACATCTTCCTGCGAATTTGACGAATTTGAGATGACTGGGCGTAATTGGTCTTACTGATCTGATTTGGTCGCCTTTTGGTGAAAGCAATAGCGAAGAGACGTAACAGGTAGCCATCAGTGGTCTTGACATCAACGTGTGCTTCAATGAGGGACTGAATAATTAAATTTTATAAATTTATTAATCGAATTATGCGTTTTCGTTTGAATTGACCTAGGAGACATGCAAAAAATTTCTTACCTGCCACTTTCGGACCAGTGATCTCAGTTTGTCAGAAGTAAAATCCATACCATGAAAGTTGGTCAATAGATTTTTGCCTTGTACTTCATCAACTCTGAGCTTGATCTTTCGGTATGCTTGTTCCTCATCTTTATTCAAATCGGCCAGCGAAACTTCAAAAACGCGACCTTTTAATGCATCATTGGCATTCTCTATTCATATAATTATATCACATTAGTCGAAAGCGAGCTGTTCAAGATTTAATATCAAAAAATTTTAATTTGGCACACTTACTTAGACCTTGTGTTCGGTTAACTAAGGTCTTACCGATACTCCTAATTGCAAAAATAGATGGGGCCTTGACATCATACCAATCCTTTCGGGTGAAAGGGTCAACACTAAATTATAATTTATTAAATTGCCTTAATCCAAAAACTGAATTCGATGATATTATGAGGGCTTCAAAGAAATCCTACTCCTATCCAATTCTTAACAACTTAACAAGACAAGTCATACACATTCACGCTTACATCTTCTTTTTCAATCCCTTTTTTCCCTTACTAAGTCGTTTGTTCTAAATAATGCAAAAGGATCAGCTCGTGAACTAGTCGTGTAAAATGCATGAATTTTACCCTTACCTTGCCAACGGCTAAATTTTAGTAAACAACGAAAATCCAACAGGTTAGAAATTTAAAATCATAAGCGTGTTGCGCCTCCCCGAATTCAGAGAACTACAGTAGAACAAGGTGCAAGCATACCCATGTCTAAAGCTTCTAATCAAAAATAAAAGCCGAAAGAGGAGTTAAAACATTTTCAAATGAGATTTTTTTAAATACGCTTTCCAAAAATTTTTGATTGGCCACTAAAATTTTTCGTACAAGAAAAAAAAAAATTAACAAATTACTTTAATTAGCAATTAATACAACTAATGTTAACATAAAATTTTATACTATGATTATTTAAATATAAAACATCTAGACATATCAGATATTTAAAAATTATATTATATATAGAATTTGATGGATTAGTTAAAATAATTTATAGCAATTGATAGAAAGAATTTGTTTTTTTTATAATATTATATTTGTTCTTTTATTTTTCAATATTTATTTATACGTTCTTTATTATATTTATTTCTTTATTTTAAAAATTTTAAAATCATTAAAAAAATATATTGATATATTAAATTATGTAATATATATAATAATATTTATAGAATTAATACAATTAAAAAATATATGACTATGTAATAATAGAATAATATAGAATAATATAAAAAAATTTTAAAAAATTAAAATAATAAAAATACAATAGTTTAAATTAATTTTCAATTTATATTGTATTCGATTAATCATATTTATATTTCAAAATAATTTAAATTATATAAAAATAAAATTTTTTTAATATCTCGAGCATGATGAGTCTGAGATATAGTGCGAGGCTCCTTTAACCGTCGAGATTCCACATCTAGGAGAAGCAATCATGTTTAGGGAAGTGTGAACAGACCAATTCCTGCGTATGACAACAGTCTGAGACAAGGACTAGGAAGGTTTGGAGAGGCCAACCTTTTCCTTGCGAGGCTTTGTGTATGTCTGGTAATCACAAACATGAGAGCAGTTTACTCTTTTTTTTCTCCTTTCTTCCTTTTTCCCTTTCCCAAACCCTCTTTCCTGCCGACGAACAGTTTTCCCTTCCCCTTGAAGGTTTTCTTTCTAGGTCTTTCTTTCTTTTACCGCTTCATTTCATCAACCCTCTGGTTTGTCATCTCCCTATCTTAACCAAGCTATCAACTTTACTCAAGTCAACGTCTTACTTGCTCAAGAAGTGTGGG
>CAJVPV010000941.1:0-18097 GCA_910591835.1 Acaulospora morrowiae
CAAGGATTCTAGTGTAATCAAAAATTCAGGATCAAATTGAGATAGGCAAAATTTTTCAGAAAAACCAGAAAAAAGTTTATACACTTGAAAAGATAGGAGGAAGCTTGAGAAAGATAAGAAAAGAGTTCCAAAAACTGTGCCAGTCTTTTTTAGAATCTTGAATCTTTAGAAGAAAAAAGGAGGATATTTTTTCTACAGGTTCTTTTTCCTAGCAAAATTTTCTTGCCTTTAACTTTGTAAGTAGATATTTCTTGTATTTACTTATAGAAATACAGGAAGTTTATGTCAAAGAGAGAAAGAAACAAGTGAGGGAGACTATTGTCTCTTGGTATAGGTGTTGTTAATAAAAGTGTATAGACTTTATTATAAGGAAATATAAAATTTCCTTGGAATGTCTGTTTTTTTGTGTTGGTAAAAGAATCAGTGGAAAGAGTTCTTTTTTTCAAAATAAAAATTTTGTTTTAATTAATTATTTGTTTTCTATTTTAAGTAAATTATTACCATTGCTATCTATTATGATTAAATAAAGTTTTATTATAAAATATTCAATTATATTATCAAGATTAAATATTGTAATACAAGTAAAGTTTATAAAAAAGAATAAAAAATATTATAATCTTTTATTTTTTGTTTCATAATATATATATATTTATATCAATATTGTTGTCATGTTTTGTTAATTTATATCTTTTAATTGTATAAAAAACATTACTTGACTTTTTTAATATTATAATTAATTATTAATTATATTAAAGTATTTATTAATTTATTAAACCTGTGAATCTATATTGTAGTAGTTAACACTCTACAAATTAAATCACAAAATACCAGTTCAATCCCATATAAGGGAAGTTAAATAGAATTAATATGATATTTGATAACATAATTTGTAAAAGTACTATTTTTCATGAAAAGTTATTTTATATGCTAATCTAATAGATATTGAGATTATGATTTTCAGAAAAAGTGTTGTGGCATAACAATTATCTAGTTGGTGTTACAATGATCACTAGAAGTTGTAAAGTATATAAGATATTTGCTTTCAGTAAGATAATTTGATAATTGTTTTCTTATAATATTTGATATTTTTTCTTGCAAGTTTTTAAAAAGATCTTATTTCAATTCAGTAATAGATTACTTTGACAGTTACTTATCTTGAAAAGATAACAAAAACAGCAGTAAGTATCAATAGCTGAAATAATTTATAGGCAGTAAATCTGTAAGATAAGTTTCTTGAATATTCTTGGATAGCTCTAAGAAGGTGGAAATTAAATGATATACCTATTTGCAAATGATTAGATTTAGAAGGATTTTCTTTGTAGGGATTCTATTCACCTAATAGGTATTACTTCCAGTTTCTTTCTTTATACTTTCTCTTAATATATTTCCAGTTAGAAATAGAACCTTTTATATAATAATAATTAAAGATGAGTTCCTAAATTGAAGGCAAGAACATAATTCAAATGTCCCACACTATTAAAAAAGTTTTTTTTTAAATATAAGTTTAAAAAAAAACTACTTACAAAGGTTTTTTGCAATTTAGATCACTTGATCCAAGTGTTTTTTGAATTATGTTCCTATTAAAGTAATAAATAAATAATTATGTCCCTTCAAAAGGAATATAATTGATCTGCGAAATTTTATATGCTAAATAGTTTAGGGACCCATCTATAATAATAACACTAATGGAGCTTTAACATGTTAACCTTAATATATATAGATCTTTAGATTTATAGTCAATAGTATACATGTTATTGAAATTTATAGATCCTTGATATAATTAATACAATTATTTTTGAGGATTTTGGGAATTGGGTCAATAGCAAATAATTTATATCACATGTATAGTTAATAGCAACAAGTTAACATAAAGGTAAAATTCAATATAGTCTAGTAATATCTAGAATAATTTATAGGTAACTTCCTTCTATAATACATGATGTAAAGCATATGTGAATTAAATAAAAAGGATGTATAAACAAGACCCAGCTAGTCAAGTTAAAAAAAAATTTTTTTTATTAATTTATTAACAAACATTATATTTTAATTGAATATTTAGCAATATTAATTAAATTAAACATTAAGGTTTCTGTATATATATTTATTTTTTTATTAAATATTTTTTATTATTTAATTATAATTTAACAGCTGAATAACAAAATTTGAACCAATGATTTTAAAATAAGAACCTAACTAGATAATATATTTATATTGCAATTCTGATAACTGTACTGTTTTCAAAAAAAAATAAGTAAATATTTTATTTTTGTTTTAAATATTAAAAAATATTAAAAAAGTAATAATACACAAATTTATAATCTTTTATTGTTTTTTGAAAAATCATTGAACAAGAGCAATAAAGAATATTAATGATTACTGTGTATCAATATATTGACTCATAATAGTATATAATTCAAGTAAAACAAGGTTCCTAGTAAAATTATTCAGAATGGATATCTGATGTTAATCAGTCATTGCATACAAATATAATGTGAACTATACAAATAAAATCTCACCTATTAGCGACCCCGGGATCGCATCCATAATTATTTTCTCCATTATAATAGGAAACACACGAGCATTCTAAGATTAGTAACCAACACGTTCATAATAAATATCTTTATTAAATGGTGCACAGAATTTGCTTCCTGTGGTTCCAATATTTGTGACGTATGGTATCGTGCTGTTCTTCTAAAAGTGTGCACGTCTAATTGCATCGCGTACGAGAAATCGAAAATATAAATAAGACGGTGGTAAAAAATAAAACATAGAATTCATGAATGAAACACAAGGCACCTTTATTGCTAATTCCTTATCTTCCGTCGAACCAGCTTTTGCGCGACTTTCGTATATATCAACGAGACAACCAAGCGCATGAGGAGATATGATGTCCTGTTTCTCAAAATCTTTACATAATTCTTCCAAGACGCTGATATCTTGTTCATTAGACTTTGATATGATTCTACAAGAATGAAGCAAGCGAAATAGGCGCCATGTTAGAATAAAATTTTTATTATTATCAAATAATACGCACATACCCCTTGACGTAGTTCCATGGACTAATGTTATTAGGGGCCAGCATGATTTTTGTTATTGCATATCTGCGTGGTAAAAATCATAAGGTTTCATTTTGTCAAATTAATTCATATGTCTAAGTAATTATCATTATATAATTTGCTTACTGAATTTCTTGCGCAAGAACTTCTTCGGTGGGTTTAGTAGGGTTAAAAAAGATGACAAAGTATCTCTGGTTCCAGGCAGAATTATTTCGGACATCGTCTTCCAATAATTTGTCGACAAAAGATAATTCACCATCCCAGAGATTGTAAGTCTTAATAACCCACTGTCTATAAACAAGTATATACCGCAAGGTCATTCGTTGTGTTTAGAAAAAAAAAAACACGAAAATAACATATAAAAACCGAATTCCGACAGAAGAATACAAACCTATAAGTCCAAGCATGATAATTTTTCGAATCATTACTCAATACTTCTTCAATGAAAGGTAATTCACGTGAGCTATCACCGAGCTTCTCGATAATAATTTGTCGATGATGCCTTTTTGTATTTATATAAATTTAAAACATTATTATATGAGTTTAGTGTCAGATTAATAATATTGATAGCTCATACCAGAGTTGATAGTTCTTTGGATTATTTTGCACCTGATCCGTGATAAAATTTAGCTCTTCATATAAATCTTTATTCAAAGATGTTAATAATTGCTGACGATAATGCCTTAACATTTTCATATTATATAATGTAATATGCGTTATTAAGAAGTTGGTGACGATTAGTTGTAAAGCAATGAATTACCAAACAGTATAATGGGCCGGGTTGTGTTTAATAATTGCTTCCGTTAGTGACAAGGCTCTTTCGCTGCGTTCGTCTTTCAGAGCAACCGCACGAAAATAGTCCATGGCCTTTACGTCTATTCCCGTGTCGTCAAAGTAAGTTTCTATTGAGAATTATACATCACGATTAAAATGTTAAAAAGAACATGAATTATATACATTCAGGCTCATAAGAGATCGGGGCGAGTGGTTCTGGTCCATCGTCTTGCGGAACAGGAGTAAGATCATCCCAATTTGCTTCCAAGTAAGAAGACATTGGTATAAATAACAATAGAACACACGAATTGATAATTTTTTTAATATAACTGCAAAACTTGTATGATCATCATCTGGTCACACAAATAAAACGTGTATAAAGCAATTATTGCTTATTTAACTCTCACAAATTGTAACCTTTAAATTTTCCCTTAGTTTCAGCTCGTCCGTCGTTCTTTTTTTTGCTTCTTTACATAACCATATTTCTTTTTTACTTGCACTTTTTTGATAGCAATTTCAACTTATTCCTTTACAATGGCAGCCATTTTAAAGTCGTTTTTGGATTGGTTAAGAAGTTTATTCTTCAAGGTTGAGTGAGTTTTATATTGCATCGTTCTTAATCTAAGTTTTTGGTCATTAACAAAATTCTGATCGTGCAACCTGTATATAGACCGAGCTCGAACTGACGTTAGTTGGTCTCCAAAATAGCGGCAAGACAACGTTGGTGAATATTATTGCAGTAAGTTTCTTTCAGAAATCTCAAATATCGAACCGTCTCTTTGTCGAGAAAGTATCCTTTGATCTTCGTTTAATATCATTTATTCCGCATTACGTTAGTCTGGTCAATTCAAGGAAGATATGATACCTACTGTGGGCTTCAGCATGCGCAAAGTTACTAAAGGAAACGTTACCATGAAATTATGGGATATAGGAGGACAACCACGTTTCCGAACCATGTGGGAACGTTATTGTCGTGGAGTAAACGCTATTGTGTGAGTCATCGTGGTATTATCATCTTTTGCTTCTTGTAATCACCTGTTCTGAAGAGACTTTAACCGACGTGATCCAAATAGATTTGTAATTGATTCCGCCGATCATGAAAAGCTGGAAACCGCACGAAATGAATTACACAGCCTTTTAGAAAAACCACAGCTTGCAAATATTCCAGTTTTGGTCTTAGGAAATAAAAATGATTTATCTGAGGCTTTACCAGTTGACAAAATTATTGAAGCAATGTACGTACATCCTAAATTAAGAGTTGTGGGTAACTATCATAGATTTCTAACATCTTCGATAAAAACAGGGACTTGAGATCCATCGATAATCGCGAAGTTTCTTGTTATTCAATTTCTGCCAAGAATCAAGTAAACATTGATATCACTTTGCAGTGGTTGATCAAGAAAGGCAAAGGTTCAAAATAAGTGTATTATATGTATATTTTTTTTTTTACATGAAGACGGATTGATTTTCTTCATATTCTACTAAGCCTCCCGAAATCCTAGCATCAAATTAATTTATATGAAATATTGGATGATTAACATTAATTTAGAACATGACATTTACTAAACATTATTGCAATGAACCTTCTTGTTCTATTAGTTATAAAACCAAACTAATATTTTGCTGCTTATCTAATAGAAGCAAGTAAGAGATTTTCATGCCGCATTTGGAATACAAAATCACAACTTCTATTTTATTATGTTGGTCTGTTAAATATCATCTCCATTTGAATTATATATTATTAAATGTATTCGAGCAAACACTCCATACATTTTTAAAATCGGTATTATTTTTATCAATTCGTTAATGTATTAGTGATTAACTCTGTTTAAATAAACTAATACTTCAAATTAAGTTGATCTGATACCAAAATTGGTTCAATAATCAGATTTACTGATAATCCTAAACAATGTTCGAGGAATAAAAAGTTTCTGACCGTAGATTTCCTTAATTACACCACAAAGAAATCAACTGATAATCAGCTTATGCGTGTGGAAATTGTTTGAAACCTGATATAATTTACGCATTGTCGATACATAAAATAATTAAATGGGGGTTTAACTATTTCGTTATTAGTCAGATAACATTTATCACATGTGTAAGCCAGCTAACTAAAAGTAAAAAAAGTTTTTTCAATTTTTCAATTTCATTTTAACTTTTTCTATTTAAAAATATATATAATTGTAATTATTTAATAATTCTTTATTTTTTAGCTTTAGATACAACAGCTGTATCAATTATCACATGAGGCTATAATTTAACAAAAAAGATAAAGGATAATAAATTCTTCAAAAAACTTTTTAAATACAAAATACAGTATAATTATTTATTATGTTTTAATAATTAATAAAAAATCTTATTTTTAACAGTTTATAAATCATTAAATTATCAATATAAAATGATTTTTTGTATATACAATATATTTAAATTTCAAATAATAATAATAATTTTATTTTTGATTAATTTATTAAGAAAAACTGTAATAACAAATTAATTTTTTTACAAAGCAAAAAAACAGTAACAAGTTATTTAAATATATAGTATTCGAAAGTTATATAACAAGAGATTTAATTAAAACAGCAAGTTGGATTTTATTTGACTTGTTTTATAAGTTATTTAAAAAATTTTTAAATAAAATAAATTTAAAAAAACTTTAATATTCTATATACAGTATTATAATAATATTATTATTAAATACAATTGCAATATATTTATTATATTTATAAATTTGTTATATAATCAAAATTAACATTTGCAAAGTTATATTGTTTTTTTATATAATTTTTTAATTTTTGAAAAAAATTTTTTTTTAAAAATTAAAATATTAAAAATAGATATTTATTTAAAGTCTTTTAATCTATTAATCAAATAAAATAGTAATTAGTGTTTTCAAGTTTGTATTATAAAATATCAAATCTGATTTTAGATAAAAATAATTAAATTAATTTATAAAGATGGATGATATTATAACTTATTATAATATTGATTTTTATATGAAATCATTTTTTATGTTAATTTAATAAGCACTAGAATTATAATATTATATAAAAGTAATATGATATTTACTTTTAATTAGATGATTTAATAATTATTTTCTATAATACTAGGTATTTCTTTTTGTAAATTATTAAAACAATTTAACTTTAAAATTATTCTAATAATTATTTATTTTAAAAAAGTAATCAGTAAGTACTAATAATTGAAACAATTTATAAGCAACAAGTTAATATAAGTATTTTAATGTTTGAATGGTTTAAGAAAAATGATAAAGATAAATTTAAAAGATTTTCTTTATAGTATTTTGTTTATTAAATATAGGTATTACTGTATCTTTAATTTTCTTATTTCAATTTCTTTTTAATTTTTTTAATTAAAAATAAAACTAAACTACAAATAGAATAGCAACATTAATAATACCTTGACATGTTAATCCTTAATTCAATACCTTTGTATTGAATCAATAATAACAAGTTAATATAAAGTAAAATCAATATAATCTAATAAATACTGTAATAATTCCTGTAATGCATATGTAAATTAAATAATAAAGCATGCACAGGCAAGATCTTAGTTGACATGCAAAAAAAAAAAAAAAATTATTTAAAGTCTTTCTTTATAATTATTCAAAATAATAATAATAATAATAATAATAATATATATTTTTTTAATTAAATAACAACCATATTCTCAATTAATTTTAAAAGATATTACATTTTCTAACAAAAATTTTTTTTGCGAATTTCTTAAATCCACTGCTATTTAATACATTGTACATGTACCAATTTTAAATAAACTTTTATATTAAATTTTCTATCAAAAAGGTCTAATCAAATTGCAATATATCAATATTGAAATCTTTCACATGATACGCTGTATCTCTAACCATTGATAAAATCTTAAAACTTATATTGGATTCATGAATATAAATGTTTTTGGAGGATCGAACTAAAAGAAATTTTTTTTGAAAAGAGTCCATCTAAAAATCTTTTTTAAGATTCAATTAATGAAATTTATATATCGGAGGCGGAGGTGCATGATCTAAAGAAAGTGTAACCATCCCTGGTAAGTCAGGAATATTGCGAACAGATGAAAAGAGAAAATGTCGAGTAAAGAAAAGATGAAACCCCTAATAAACGGGATCGACGCTAGTACAGTATATTGCAAGAACGCGACGCGAATCCTATTTTATGATTGGTCATCAAGTCATAATCTAAAAATTTTTTACTGCATGGTAATCAATCCTAGAATTTATGATGCTTAACTTCCTTTCGCAAACACTGCAAGAGGTTTAGGAATGAGCAACCAAGTCGCGATTTCCGCAATTTCGACCATTGTCCTTCCATTATTTAAAAGGAGACCGTCATGTGTAACTTCGGGAACCAGATTTTTTCTTTTAGCGCCTCACATAATGCGAGATTTGAAAACTTTGTGTATTAGAAAGTCAATGTTCTCGTGTAAGAATTATCAATATCGGTGTTACTTTCCCGACGCTGTCGGTACTAGGACACTAGGTCTTAATCGTTTTCGACACCTGGTCAAAAAAAATAAAATATCGACACTATCAAAGGATGACTATCAACACAAGAATTTGAGCGTGACTGAACGTTTTAAATTTTTGACCAAGAAATATGGTGCTCCAGCAATAACCATATACACCATTATTTCAACTCTAGATTTAGGATTGACATTCATTCTGATTCAGGCCGGTGGCGCGGATCGGGTAAAAAAAGTTGAAGATTGGTTTAAAGAAACATTCAAAGGATTGATTACCTTAAAAAAAGAAGAAAAAACCTCTGATAAAAAGGAGGTGAAACACGACAAAAATTTACCCTCCAAAAATGATGGAAATATCAGTCGTCAATCGCCGTCTTGGACGAGCACTTTTGTAATTGCTTATGGCATTCACAAGCTCTTGGTTCCTTTTAGGTTAGGATTGACAGCCGCATTAACTCCTCCAGCAGTTAGGAAATTGAGGCAAATGGGTTGGAAACAAATCTAAGGAAATTTATTTTGATTCTTGCAAATGTAGCAAACTAAGTTCTCCTGTGCAACATAAATCCGCAAGAAACTAGCAATGTAATCTGTCAAAAGCGACTGTGTTTAATCCGGTCATAGAACAAGACATTCGAGTCATAAATATAACTACAAACTGTTGTTGTATGATTTGACACTGCTTGAATTAATAGAATTGCTAATGAAATATTACCATTTGTACTGATGTGTATAAAAAAAAAAAAAACCTTTTTATAAAAAAACTATCTGAAACATTTATAATATATAGAGTGGATAATCTATAAGTAAAGTCCTTCGGGTGTGCCTTCAGTTTTACGATAAAGGACCTTTTCTCGTGCTTTCCTAAAGTCCTCAGCAATTACTTTCATGCGCCGCTCTCGTAGAGCCAACAGACCAGCTTCAGTACAGATGGCCTAGCGAAAGAAAAAAATGAGTTGGAATAATTTTCAGGATCACCTGGAATCAAGCAATTAATGTAACTCACTTTAATATCTGCACCACTCAAATCGTCCTTGGACATTACAAACTCCTCAAGATCCACATCATCTGACAATGTCATTCTGCTTGTATGAATGTTAAATATACGACGTTTCGTTTTCACGTCTGGTAATGGAAATTCTATCTTTCGGTCAATACGCCCTGGACGAATCAAAGCAGGATCCAGTGATTCAATACGATTCGTCGCCATGATGACCTTTTGAATGGAAATATTAATAAGTGATCTGCTGTTTAAATTATATTACAATGCTTCCTTGAAATATATTCATATATATATATATATACCTTGACATCACCTCGAGAATCAAACCCATCCAGTTGATTTAGAAGTTCCAACATAGTTCTCTGAATTTCCCTCTCGCCACCGGAATTTGAATCATAACTATATCAAATCACATAACCAGTGTTATAAGAAAGCTCTGTCATGAAGTAAAATGGGGAAATGAAGCTCTCAAGATCCCGACGCACCGTTTCGTTCCAATGGCATCAATCTCATCAATAAAGACAATAGAAGGTGCATGTTCTTCGGCTACACGAAACAATTCGCGTACGAGTTTTGGACCATCTCCGAGGTATTTTTGAATTAACTCTGACCCTACAACACGCAAAAATGTTGCAGACGTTTGATTCGCCACTGCCTTGGCCAAAAGCGTTTTTCCTGGATTTTAAATGACATAATTAATTAGTCGAGGAATTTAGTGTAGTAATAAAAAGCGCGAACAATTTATTACCAGTCCCAGGGACACCATATAAGATAACTCCTTTTGGAGGCTTGATACCCATTTCTTCGTACAGTTCGGGGTGAGTTAAAGGCAATTCCACAGATTCTTTAATCTCTTGAATTTGTTGTTCTAAACCACCAATATCTGCATATGATTCCGTAGGCGCCTTTTCAAGTTTCATGACACTGACCATTGGATCTGTATCATCTTGAAGTACACCAACAACAGACATCGCCTATTAAAATAATATTTCGTAAGCATTTTGCGGCACAAGCAAGACAACCCTATAATTTAAACGTGCCTTGTGGTGTAATAAGATCGAACATCCAGGCTCTAATAAGTCTTTGTCCACGAACGAATATATGCTGACATAATACTCAGGACCAGTAGAAGAAGAAACAATTGCGTGTTCGTCATCAATAATTTCTTCCAAGGTGCCAACTCCCATAGGAGACCCTCTCAGATCATCCACCCTCGTCCGTTCTTCCTGATTCAACCAAACAAACATTGTTTAGCTGTGGACAGAAGAGAGACATATTTTAAATAAAATTCCAACCTGCGCCTTTTCCTCTTGCGGTTTTAGTCGTTCTTGATTTTGAACGAATTCCTCCTCCATCAACAGGTAATCTTTTATGCGTTCCATTTTCAAAAGTTTTAATCGACAACGCGTTGTCGGAAAGACTGCCGAAGAGAAGTAAATTCGGGAAATCGTTAATTAATGGATATGCAACGAAAAGAGGTCATTTCGTACTTACCGGCAGGCAATTTTGAGGTTGCGTCTGGACCCCTTCTCTTCTTTTTACCGACGCGGGTTGGAAGCGGTGGTTCCCATTTCTTTTTCTTATCTTTATCCTATTGACAAAAATTCATGAATTCAATTGAATCAGCAAACGAGAGATATACCGTTGTGGTTTTCATAATAATGACCTTATCTTCTTTATTCTTGTCGTCACCAGAACCACCAAGCGGTGGGAGACCAGATGGCGTATTACCCTGCGAAGTATATATGTGATGTTACTAAAAGCATTATTTAAAAGCTGAAAAGATATATTTTAAAAATATTCGTTATAACACACCATTCTTGAAAAATTGAAAAAACTCGAGACAGTAAAAACTTGATGTGCATACGTAATTTTATAGAAGTACGTAATCACGATGAACATGTGACCGTGACGTAACCGATTTACTAATTGTGTAACGATCGATCCTTTTTAATGAATGCGGAAAAGTGTAGCTCAGTTTTTCTTTTTTTAAAAAAATGCAATTTAGCAAGATTAATTATTATACATTTGGTGGAAAACAGCCGTTCAATCAATGGGGCTTAAGATCTTGATCCTTTGCGCTGGATACGGAACTCGTCTTCAACGTGATATCCTCCAGGATGATAGTGGAAAGTATAATCATCTTTTAGGAGTTCCAAAAGCCCTCCTACCAGTTGGTGGAAAGGACGCGTTGATAACTCACTGGCTCCAAATACTTAGAAAGGCTCGAATCAAAGTCGACACCAGTGTATATGTTGTGACTAATGCAGTATTCTATGAAAGTTTTATTTCCTGGGCAAACAATAATGGCGTACCGGCCTCGAACATTGCAAACAATGGGACCACCTGTAACGAAGAGAGGTTAGGAGCCGTCTCCGATATTGCGTTCGGCTTACGCAGTTTCCAACTCTATGACTCTGACGTGATCATAATTGGAGGGGACACTTTATTCAAGGGCGACTTCAATTTTGAAAAATTATTGGAACGGTTCATGTCCGTGGACAATGACGGCTGCTTTTTAACAACTTACACCGTTCATGACAATGCCACGCGCAAACATGGGATCCTCACGCTAGAAGATTTGTCAACTAAAGACATGATCTTGGTGACAGGCTTTCTGGAGAAGCCTGATCCCAGACACACGACTTCGCGAAATGCATGCCCATGCTTTTACCTCATCAAACGTGAGACCTTGCCTTTGGTGAGCTCGTTCCTTATAGAATCCCAAAATGACAAGGCACAAACAATTGAAAACCGAGATGGCCCGGGAAATTTTTTGGCATGGGCGATCAACGGGAAAAGAGTCAAATTTTATGCAGAGAAGGTTGGAGGAAGAATAGATGTAGGAGGATTAGAAAGTTATTTGGAGGCGAAGGAATATTTCAAAGATCTAGACACGTGAAACATAAGATCATCACCAAATCTAAGCTTCAGTCCATAATTAGTATCTTTAATATTAAGAACACGTAGATTAATACAAAAATAGATAGAAAACATCAAAGGTGAATTACTTTTTAAGTAAAAACAATAAAACTCGCAAAACTGTCACACATTCAACAAATTAATTTGGCGCTCAGTTTATAAATATACATACAAAAGCTTTGCAATATGTCAAGGAGTTTACCCTAGATTATTGCACCATTCAATAATTATTATGGAATAAATCTTTACTACACAATATAATAAATAATCTAAAGAAAAAAACTTTTTCAGTGTTGATGAAATTCTAGTACCCGATAAACGTTAAAACAACAAAAAATGTGTCTAGAGGATTGACAACATTATGCCGTCAATAAATAAAAATAAAACTAAGCAGATAATTCAATAATGTGATTAACCCAAATTCCTTAAAAAACATCTAGGTTTGGTTTATAGTGCAGAGCAAAGACAAGGAGGATTAAAGAGTTAAATTAAAATAATAGTAAAACGTAAGATATTAATTCTTCTTGCCAAAAATCTTGCTGCCTTTTGAAACACTACAAGGATCATGAAAATTTTCCCGTTAATTCACTAGTCTCGAAGTTTCAATTTGAATCAATTTTAATCACGATACGATAGTTACCTTGCGTTCCGACTAGCATTATATAATTCTTGGAATTCACGTTCATCGGCTGCAAGTGCTAAACGTTGTTCTTCCAACTCTTCCATGAGTTGTTGTCGACGTAGGTTGAGCTGAAATAGAGTGTAATTGAATGCAAATTGAGAAGAGTATCAAGTAAAAAAATCATGATCTCACAAACAAAAGTTCAACGTTACCTGTTCTTCTCTATCCTTCAAACTTGCTTCCTTTTCCCTAACTTTCATTATAAAGTTTTGTCTCATTTCTTCTTCCTTCTTTTTCATTTCCTCCTCCATGCTTTGCTTGCTTCTTTCAATTCTGTGTTCATAAGAATCATCACAGGCAAGGATTGATTCTGGACGACCACTGGATCGAAGTTTTTGAGCGCGATAGTTGTGATAATGGACCGTGTGACTTGTTTCGAGAAGATCGTGAAGAGCATGTGTCATGAGGAGTTCACGAAGGTGAATAAAGTCACAATGCTGTTCATTTTCAACTGTTGATCAAAGGTAAGGAAAAAAAAAAGATTTTATTAAAATAATCAGTCGCGTCATTTAATTTGAATATCCGCCGCAGTTTACCTTCAACAATACCCCATCGATATGATCTCCCGCGCACTTTTTTGCCGCCGACATCTACAAACGTATCACTGCCGATCACCGTAAAAGGAATATATTTCTGTAAAATAAGATATTATGATTGATATCTATTTGTTTATTCATCCTTTTGAAGGAAAGTATTATTTTGGCCATTCATTTACCTCAAGTTCTTCGACACTTTCTCGGTCGTCAGGATATGCCGTCGGGAAAATCCTGATCGAGTTGGCATCAATGTCCCTTAATATCTGTAGAACGAATTAGCGATAACTCTAGACAAACGCTTGAAAAAATTATATTAGATTAAATTCACTCACCGTCTTTTTAAATGCAGCTTTTTCCTCTTGTGTGAGAGTATCGGCTTTCGCGATGACCGGAATTACATTTACTTTGGCAGACAGAACTTGGAGTGCTTTGATATCAAGTTCTTTGAGTCTATCATGAATGATCATGCGTGAATACATGGTTAAACGTGAACAAGAAAAGGGATCAAAAAAATAAACATACGCATGGCCGGTTGGTGCAATGAAATATAACAGAGCATGTATGCGAGTGTCTGGAATTGCACGCCTAAATTCGGAACTGCGTTCAGCTGCATGATAGGCCTCAAATTGGTTGTCTATATATTCGACAATGGGATCAAGACTATGAAATTATGTGAGGGGTTATTAGGGATTGTGTAAGTTATGTAATATGACAAGTGTAATCAAAAAATGATGATGTACTTGTTCTCTCGGTTGAGTTGGTCACCAAATCCGGGAGTGTCTACGACGGTGAGATTAAGAGTGACTCCATCTTCAACCAATTCTGCATTTTGAAATTTCACATGTTAAAATGGCGGAAAAACGTCAGTGGAGACAATGAAAGAAAGGAAACTAACCGTAGTGCACAGGTAAAATTTCCACTGTTTGTGTGGACTGAGGATTTTTGGGATGAATCTCTTCTTTGAGGGGCGTGTTGAACAGGGTATTCATAAAAGTAGTTTTCCCAAGACCACTTTCACCTTTAAATATGAATATCATTAATATAATATTTCAAAGAAGGTCTTTAAATCAACTTCATAGATTATCCGTTGTCAATACTAACCAACTACCATAATATTAAGAACATAGGGCGTCCTCTTGGTCTTGTTGAAGCGTTGTCGGGGAAGGGCATCAATACCGAGGGTATCTCTGAGAACAACATTTCGTGTCTGGGGAATCTTCCACGGACCTGGATCGGGGAAAAGACCTCTGAAGGAGATTGTTAAAATTTGTGTACGCGTTTAAAACTGTATCTTGGTATCTCGCGAGATCCAGATGTGTTTAATCTCGAAAAATCGCAAAATTGTAAGATTCCAAATGTTGGCATCTGTATTTACCTGTGTTGAAGAGCGAATTCCTGGATGCAAAATATTCATAAATTAGAGTGATGGTCGAACGACATTGCAATCACGACTGTAATAGAAAAAAAACATTACACATACCAAAGGCATTGTAACGACAGAAGGGTAGACAAAGGAGCGACTTTATAATAAAAAAAAATGACGGAAAGTAGAGAGTGAACTCTTTGTTTCAGGAGAAATTTTTATGAACGGTTTTGTTTGAAGGCTTTGTTTTCACTTTCTTTTTTCTCCAGTCAGAAAGGCTGGCCGATTCACACGACCATAAAATAAGTCGATAATACACTAAATGCTATTTTGAATTCAGAAAAAATGATTGGATACGAGCTACTTTTGTACAAGGAGTTTTATACATGTAGGAAGGTAGGATTTTTAGTGTTATTCTTCTCAATTTCGTTTGTTTGGAGAGTACAAATATGCGATCGCATGTCGAGCACTTCGACGATAATAAATATGGTGCGTACATACGTCGCCACAATTCATCTTTATAAACTGTTTTACGTTGTCACACGTAGCAGAAGCATTTCAGTGGTGTAATTTAAGGAATTGGACGAATAAGGGAAAGACATTGTTGCGCACGTTTTACAGTAAATCTATTATTAATTGACAAACAATGCAATAGATAATTTTGATACTCCTCGGGCCTCGTAAACACACTCGGACAAATCTAAAGTTTTAATTTTCTTCTTTCGGCCAGTCTCTCTTTCCTATATAATTTTTCTTTGACCAATTTTTCTTTAACCTTTTTCGGTATTTTCTGTTTTTTCACCCTATCCTGTCTTCTGACTCCAACTTCCTTTACATAAGGAATAAATTTCATGTTCGGGGGAAATTTATATCTATTTTCAATGAACCACTCCGCCACCGGATGACCGATTCTCGTATCCTTCTCTTCTACCTGATAAAATTTTATGACATCACCGATTGTTTTCATATTATTAAGTTCCAAATTAGGAACAACTCTGCCGGTAGCCATCATACAATCTCTTAGGATCTAGAATTGTTATCGCACATGCGTAAACCATGAATTCCAAAATAACAATAATAAAAAAGAAATCCATACCGCGAATTTGAGCGTTTGATCGTCCAACTTTACATCCATCCAACCAACTTTTCCCACATCCGTCGGTATTTGTATATGATTCTCTAGAATATGATAGATGTGATTCTTGATCTCAGCCCGATCCTTAAGCTTTCTGCGAGTTATTTTATCATTCGAGATATCTCATTATTTTATGTAGTTTAATATTTGGTTTATGAGGTGAGATGAAAGTTTACTTCACTCCCAGAGTTCCGTCTCCTTCTTGTTCGATCTCATCTAATATGGCCTCAAAGGATTCAGTTGGACGTTTGTCATTTGTGTCCTTTTGCGTTTCTGTCTTCACGTCCTTTCCTTGGTGAAATGGATTCAATTTTCTCACATAATCCAACACACCATATGAAACGGGTGTGTAAGAAAAAGATGCTTTTAAAATTATGCGTGAGAAATTTTGATCTCGTCTTATTTCATGTTTTATTATCTTTCGAAAAGCAAGTCCACTAAACATGCGCAGCGATGCTGCCATTTCATAAGGTTGAACGAAGAAAGATGGCAACTTTTAACAAGCTCTATTTACGGACTTATCGAGATGTTGATCTGTACCACAAATAAGTAAAGGATCACATGACAAAAAAGAGATGACGAACAAATCGACGTGTTAAAGTTCGGAACATAAATATGGGCAATTATTTTTGAAGAAATCGAGGCTCACTATTCGAAATGGTACATTCTAATTTTCAGTGTTATCCCTTTCTGAAAACTTTTAAAACATAAATACGCCTACTTCAAGTAAAACGAAATAAGTAATCGTAAAATACTATTATCCATGTGATCCATACGCCTATTTCTATGAATTTAACCGTTAGTTCCCTGACTCCCCTTTCTTTGCATCAATCATACGTTGGAATTTACATGATCGCCGCGGATGTGGAAGCTTCTGCATATGCCATCTTACTATTTTCTTCGTCTATCTCGACTTCGCGACCATCGACGGTTTTTGTTTTCTTTGATTGTCGGTGAGCCCCAGTTGCATAGTTATCTTTTGGTCCAAGGGCAATGGCATTTGCCCTACGGGTATATATGGGCAAATTTCTGACACCAAACCATCCCATCCTGAATGCTATTTCGTTTGCACAGATTTCACCAAAGCCCAACATTACTCCATTTATAAAAGGAAAAAGAAAATTCTGGGAAAAGGTTTGCAAAAGCGTGCTATAAAAATGAGGTCTCCGGTAAAATGGAACTACATTTTGCAAGTGAACGTCTGATACGGAAGGATCATATGCAGGGTTCCTTGCAGCGACGTCTTCAATACTTGAATCTGCAAGAGAACTTGATCCAGGATTTTCACTTAAAGTTGAGTCCCCTATGTGAGGTGGGCCGCCAATGGACGCTTGCAGTACGACATGTGAAGCGACATCGTCTGCTGGTGCAGTTGCAGCAAGGAGGGAAGAGGAATTGTCAGTCATAAATAATAAACTTACGTGAAAAAAGAGGCAAAAGTTAACTTAGCAAAATCTGACTATTGATTTGATTTGCGATTGTGCACCTAAATGCTAGCCATTTATGTATTTTTAATAATAATATAAATAAATAACGCTGACTTATTATTATCAGTTTTTTTATCTTAATAATATGTTTAATAAATTTTTTTATTTAAAAAAAAAAAATAAATTTAATTTAAACCACTTTTAAAAAACAATTAATTATAAACAAGTATATTTAACGAATTATTTCAATATACAGTTTGGTACCAAAATAAATTCGAATTTATTTTTTAATCAGTTTGCATACTAGAATTAAATATTTTTTTAAATAGCAAAGATCTATTAACAAGTTTATAAATATAATAATATATGTAATTTTAAGTCTTTAATATTATGACTATTATATTATCTAGATAATTTAACTATTTATTACCTATTTTATTACAAGAAAATACTGTATATTTTTTAAACTATTATTATATAATACATATTAATTATTAAATATTTTAAAAAATTATTATTAATTTATATTCCAAACTATTATTCAATATAAACTTGTGATTTTAATAATTAAAATTTTTTCTTTTTTATAAAAAAAAAATAAATCATATACAGTAGTATGCAAAAAAAACCAGAATTTTTTTTAACACATATTTTTATTAATAAATTAATATAAAATTATTTAAATGTTATGAAACTTTATAAATTTGT
>CAJVPV010000942.1:0-18093 GCA_910591835.1 Acaulospora morrowiae
ACCTCCCCAAGCATCGGCACGGGGAAACGACCCATGACGATTATCCCAGTTAACGGTAGGTGATGCACTATACGAATCAATCAAAACAATAATAATAATATCAGTTAACAATTTCACTTCCAGTCCCTGATCTTACTTCAATCAGTACATAATGATTTATATATCAAGTCTTATTTAATTTTCTACAAAAAATTTAAACTTCTCTAAAAAGTCAAATTTGATGTGACTGTCGTCCCGTACTAGTTACATACCTTTCATTCCTCTGATGCCATCCGTTAGAACGGCGTGATTGAAGAGGTGGAACCAACTCGTCAGACTCGTTACTATTTTGATCGTTATTATTATTTTCATTATATCTTTGTGACCGTTGTTGCTGCGCGGGTTGCTGTTGAGATTGTTCACGATTTCTCAAGTGCGGAGGAACATAACGACCAGCGGTAGGTTTCCCCGAATTTTGATTATCTTTGAGGCCTAAATTAGCTGCGCTCCCAATTATATAAATAGATTGAGAACGAATAAAAGTGAACGAGAAATGTAAGATCCACATAAGAGATAAAGGAAAACCAGATGGTAAGCGATTTTGTTTGATACTTAATTTGTTATTTGCAATGAACTAAACTTATTACATACCAAATTGCTGCTCTAGGCGTGCATTGTTGGAATTGCCATTGCTCATAATTGTTTTTTTTTTCTTTTTCTAATTTATAGTCGCAAACGACAGGGAAGTAAATATATTTTTTTGTTTAAAGAAAAGTAAAAAAAAATGTGTATTAAGAAAAAGATTTAACCTATTAGTAGTATATTATGAAAGGTAAATGGTATATGGGGATTTTTAGTCATACGTCACAAGGTCCAATCGTCACTTGAGATCCACATATGTTGGAGTAATAAATAGGAACCAATCCATGAATTGTGCGTTTCCATACAAGATTCTTTGTTATTACTGATTTCAAACAACAAAACAATTTAACAATAGGTTATTTTTCTTGGGCAACATAATTATAATTAAAAAATAATAAAATTTTTTATTTACTATAAATTATTATTTTGATAATTGACATCTAAAATTTTAATTTAATATTAAGTAACAAATAATTGTTTAATAGTAAAATGTTTTTTTTAATATTATAATTAATTAATAATTTATAAATACATAGTGACTCGTTATAGTGTAGTTAAAAGTTTAAAAATTTTCTACACTATAATGAGAGATATACAATAGTGAAATTTTACTTTAAAATAAATTTATTATTATAATAAATATAATATTATACAGTATATCAAATTTATTAATTAATAAAGTAAAATTAAAATATTATTTTATTAATCTTTAAAAATGTCAACTATTTTAAGTTGCTTCTTATTTTTGATATTTTTTTTAACAATTTGATATTTTAAACTATTTAAAACTTTCATAACTTCAAAATTAACTCTTATACTATAAGATTATTTTGTTGTAAATATTTTATTAGTTTTGTTAATTTCTCAATGCATCTATTATTTTTACTGGTAATTTTAATTCTTTATTATTTTCAAATTCTTGAGTTTCTTTCTTATTTACAAATTGAACAATTTCTTCATTTGTTATTTGTTCTATATTTAAAACTTGATTATCTATTTGAATATATTTAATTGCAATATAAGATTAAAGATTTGAGATATTTGATATATAATATTTATAAGTTTATTTTTAATTTTATAAGTATAATTATTAGTAAATTAATAATTATCTAAAGTTTTAAAAGAAGAAAGTATATCTACATAATATTAACTATTTTCAATTATAACTTTTTTATGAAATTATAAGCAGTAGTAAAAAAATTAATTGTATTTCAAATTGTAAGAAAGTTAAAATTAAGAATTTTGAAAATGGTAAATTCTATGGTTCCGAAAATTGAAATCGAATAGAATCGAATAGAATCGTATGAGGTTCGGAACACTATTAAAAATGATAGTGAAGTATCCCCACCTATTAAATTTAATATAAACTTAAGAATCAAATACAGAATCGAAGAGAATCATTAGGATCCTTAGTAAATTCATAAGTTTCAAATTGATTTTTGTATAAAATTTGTTAATAATAAGCCTAAATAAATATAAATAATAAATTAATTATAATAAATAATCATATATGATAATTTATATTATACAGATCATCAAAATAAATGATTTTTTTTTTTATTCTAATGGATAGACATAATAATAAATATAAAATAGATAAATAAAAGGGAGAAATAAATAAGTAGACAGATGCAAATAAATATAAAAATAAATAAATAAATGAAAATATAAGTGAAATAAATGAATATAAAAATAAGTGAAATAAGTAAATATAAAAGTAAATAAAATAGGTAAATAAAAAAAATAAGTAAAATTGATAAATATAAAAATAAGTTTTTTTTTTTTTTATAATAATTGGTATATATCTTATTTATTAAATATTATTATAAGTATTCTTATATATTTGTAACAAATGTTAAATAATATCTATTCTTTAAACTATCTAAAATAGAAAACTATTTACTGATTAACTTGTTACTTTTTATATTTTCTATATTATTAATATCAGAGCCCTAATAATATAAATAGAGAATTAATTTGCCAAGATGTATACTTTTAAGTCTTTATTTATATCCAATAAACAGGAACTTAAAAAACTATTTGGATATAGTTAGCTGCAAACTAGTTATATTCTATTGGCTCTAATTAGATCTATTAAAAATAAAAAAATAAAAATAAAGATATTGTGATCAAAATCTGTTTGATCCATATCTGGGTAATAGTTTTTAGAAGGAATTAGAGATTATATAGAACAGTCTGTTGTTCCAGAGATAATCTTTCACAAATATTCCAAGGTACGGCAAAGATTTTCCAATAAATCTTTGTAACCAAAATATATTTAATAAAATAATAATACTTTATTAAGACACCAAGTCAAAAATTTCAACAGTTACAAGAGTGAGTTATTAGAAATTGACTAAAAATTACATGGACGATAGCTACTTATATACTGTTTTCTATCCTAAGCTATCTGAACTGCCTGAGCTATCTGATCTACGTGTTGCAATGTCATAATTTCATAGATCATAGATCTTGTAGATCTTCTGGGCCTTCTGGGTTGTTTGAACCTTCTAGGCTGTCTGATCTACATCACATATGCTATAAATAGATATTTATACTATTATAAAATAATAAATCCTATTGCTAAAAATAAACTAATAATAATTCAATAAAAATAAGTAAAAATAAAACTAAGTTATCCATTTTATCACATATTCCCTTCCTTTAAAAGGCGAAGTCCTCTGAGCCTAAACTTTTTACGAAAGTTAGAAAATTATTCCTATAATCTCCGTTGGTTATTCCGGCAATATAATACATAGACAAGTACTTTGTTCGATAAATTTGCTCCATATTATTTTGAAAAATCTTATAGGTTTGTATGGCGGATCGATAATATCTCTCATGATTAGATAATGGATATTTTTGGATATATTCTCTCCAAGTTTGTCGTGCGTTTCTCATGACTTCCAATAATTCTTCCAAATAGTACAAGTGGGCTAACACGGCAATTCGATGAAATTGTCGCATATATTGGATAATTTCCAAGATCGTCATCCTAATAGATTCATTGTTTTGTGTGATCGGATTATATGGTATAGTAAATCTTTCAGAGATTTCATTCAAAATGGAAAGCATATCCATTTTAAATAAGTTCATTTTTCCCAAGGCTGATTGTTAATGTGTGAGTTTGGGCATTTCTTATGGTAGGAATTTTCTCAGGATTAGGGATACTTATATAAGTTTTTGAGGTTACGCTGATCAACCTTGTTGGTTACTTCTATATTTAAGGGCTCAATTTTCTCCTTACTATTTTTCTATTCCCTATCCTCCTGATTATAATTATGCCTTATGTTAACAGACTTGCCCATGCTATTAAACATCCTGATGCCATTGTTGGTTGTATTATGACTTTCCAGGAAAAAATCAAGTTCCTTGGTCATACCATTATTGGATGTCAATGTCCAAAGTATCAAAAAGAATTGGTTGAACTGCGAAACCAATTATCTCACTTGCGGTCTCATTATCAAGAGAAAAGAAATCAATTGTGATATTTTCAAGTTCATAGTCAAGAATCCATTGGTCACTATCGGTCTCGTATTAACTTACTCCTTGAGATAAATGCTAGTCGAATATTAGCAAGGATTTATCAAGAAGATACTTTATGCTTGGAAATTTTGGCACTTCGTGAACATGTTGGTAAGCTTCAATCAGCATTATTCTGGCGTCAGCATCCTATTCCTGGTTGTTGTTCTTTTCCTTGGCAGGTCGATGTTACCTCTCGTCCTTTCGTTTGGAATCCTAATCCTTCCTGGGTGGAGAGTTATCCTCATAGAGATCCTGATCCTAATCCTAGCAATACTGAATATTCTGCTCGCTTTCCAAATTCGCATGTAGTTCATGAACCTTCAGAACCATTTTTCTAATAAATTTGTTGTTGTCATGTCTATTGCTTATATTGTTCCTTATCACTGTGTTACTCTGTGGATCGGTGATAAGATGGCAATAAGGTGTTGCTCAATGGGCCCTTGTTGTCATATAACTCGAATCTCCTCTTTTTTTTTCAATAGATAATCTTTCAAAATTAATCAAGTATCATGCGCCCCACACTTATGCACAATTGTTATGACCATCCATCTCTATTGTCATGTCCTCAAGAAAGGTAATGTCCTATAACTATATATATATTGTTCAAATAATAATAATAATAACTAATAACTATATTATAATTTGTGATTCCCAAATCGGTCTTTCAAAATATCGCTTGAGTCAGTCGGTATTGATATTCCTTTTCAAGATTTTTCCATTCATGATCCTTAATTTATAAGCTCCGGTAGAGTTTACTTCATGTATATAGTATGGTCCAGTCCATTTTTCTCTAAATTTATCTCTATATACTTTTGCTTTTGCTGATTCATATAATAAAACTTTGTCTCCAATATTGAATTTTTCCAATTTGATACCTTGATCATAGTATCGTTTTTGTTTTTCCTGTGCTTTCCCAATATTTTGTTGTGCGATTATTCGTATATTTTGAAGATTCTTGGTAATAAAATCAATATGTTGTTATAACTGCTTCTCCATAGGTTCCTTCTTGTTAATTGGCATTTGATGTTGTAAATCCATGGGTGTTATTGCCTCTCGTCCGTAAATTAATTTGAATGGTATATATTTGGTTGTACTATTTTGGACAGTCCTGTATACAAATAATAATGCATTTAGGAAAGTATCCCAAGTATCACCATAGTCACTAACATATTTGGCCAATGTAGTATATAATGTTTTGTTAAATCGTTTAGTTAATCCATTGGTTTGTGAATGATAAGCAAATAATAGACGATGCCTAATTTGCATTAGTTGACATAGTGAGTTCACTAATTCATTGCAAAAAGGTGTTCCTTGATCAGATAATAGGACTTTAGGACATCCATGATGGCAAATAATTTTCTTATAAATAAATTTAGCGATTGTGGTTGCTTTGATATCCTTAATAGCTTTGGCTTCAGGCCATTTGGTTAAGTATTTAGTCGCCACAACAATATATCGATTTCCACTAGTTGTTACTGTTAAAGGTCCTATAATATCAATTCCTACTTGATCAAATAGTTTTCCTACTGGTATTGGGTGCATTTCCTTATGTTGTACAGATGCTCCCTGTCATTGGCATGTGTCACAGGATTTGATATATTCGGCAATAGTTTTGTACAAATTCGGCCAATAGTATCGACTCCTAGCTCTGTTGTAAGTTGTCTCGATTCCAAAATGTCCAGATAAAATATTTTCATATAGATTATGCAAAACTGATTCCAGCTTAGTTGCTTTAATGACTCGTAAAGGTTCAATTGGATTCCTAGTGTTTCGTCAAAAGAGTTGGTGTGATTGTATCAAATAATGCGTTGCTTGTTTTTTAAGGATTATCCATTGTTTGTTGTCCAGGTGTGTTGGTAAAGTTCCGTCCATTAAATATTGAAATAGCCATTGATAAGTCTCTATATCCATAATTATTTGATTATAGGTTTGGGTATATGTGATAGTGCGTCAACATTTTGATGCTTTTTGCCTTTGCGGTATTGAATTTGAAAGGGATAATTGATAATAATAAGAATCCATCAAGTCATTCGTTTTGTTGGGTTTGGATTATTCATCATCCATTGTAATGCTGCATGATCGGTTACTAATATGAAGTCCATTAAATATATATAGGGTCAAAAATATTTCATCACCCATACAGATGCAAGACATTCAATTTCAATTGGTGAATAATTATATTCAGCTCCAACTAAACTTCGGCTTGCATAGGCAACTACGTGTTCATTTCCTTCATCATTCTTTTGTGTCAAGATTGCTCCTAATCCCAGATAAGAAGTATCAGTATATAGGATGAATGGTTTGATGAAGTCCAGATAAATTAAGATTGGTGCTGGTCAACTTTTCCTTGAGGAGTTCAAATACTTTTTGACAATCCTCATTCCAAATATAGGGTATGTTTTTTCTCATTAATTGATGCATTGGCTCTACAATTGAAGCAAAATCCTTGATAAAATGGTGGTAGTATGAGGCTAATCCAATAAATCCTCTCAACTCAGTAATATTTGTTGGTACTGGAAAGTTTTTGACTTTTTCCACTTTGCCAGGATCTGGTTGAATTCCTTTTTCACTGACTATGTGTCCCAAAAATGCCAGTTCCTTTTTACAGAAATAACATTTCTCCAAATTTATTTTGAGATTGGCCTGCCAGAATCTTTCCAAAACCTCGGTAAGATGTTGTATATACTCTTCAAATATATTAGAGAAGACATTTATGTCATCCAAATACACTAATACATATTTATCCTTGATGTTATAAAAGATGCAATCCATTAAGCATTGAAAGATGGCCAGTGCATTTGTTAATCCAAAGAGTATAACATTGAATTCAAAGATTCCTTGCTTGATGATGAATGCAGTTTTCTCTCTATCCAATTCATTCATCTCCACTTGCCAGTATCCGCTTGCTAAATCCAGTGATGAAAACCATTTTGCCTTTTTTAATGAATCCAATATTTCATCAATCCTTGATAAGGGATATGCATCCCGTTTGGTTACTTTGTTCAACTTCCGATAATCGACACAAAATCTTGTTTTTTCATTTTTCTTTTTAACCAGAACAATTGGTGATATCCAAGAACTAGATGATGGTCGGATAATATTTTGTTATATCATTTGATCGATTTCCTTCTCAACAAATTCATGTTTAGCCAGTGATAAACAGTATGCTCTCTGCTTAATTGGTAAAACATTTTCAGTAACAATGGAATGAGTTACTAAATTAGTTCATCCAGGTGGATCATCATCCGTAACTATGATATTCTAATATTCCTTCAAGAGATAGTCCAATTGCTATTATTGGGTCGCACTTAGGTCAGATGGTTTCTTGATATCCATTTCCTCATACTCCTGGTTCACATATTGAACAAGTTCCAAATCTTCAAATTTTTGTTGACAAGTTATACATTTATCCTCCTTGCTTTTCAAATAATTATCACATCCACAAATAGCATTTGGTCCCTTCCAATCACGTGACCTGGTTTTGCTTCCAATGATTGGTTGATTTAGGTTCCTCAATTCCTGCATATATTCGATTGGTTCCTTCCTATTTTCAATAATGATAGTCCGATCGTTAATTTGTATCAATGGTTTTTCATCAGAATTTCCTATAATAGCGCAATATTGTTTGTCCTCCAGCTCCTCCTCCGATTCATATTCAAGTTCCTCAGGTTTCAGTGGTATTGTTTCCTTTTTAATTGCATTGTCCAAGTCATTATATTTTGGTTTTTCCCAATAAGAATTTTCACAGCGAAATTTTTGTCTATTATAATATAATTCCATTATTCCATGATTAAAATCTATAATTCCATTTGTTTTTGTCAGCCAGTCATTTCCCATGATAACAGTATAAGTTGTTGCTTCAGACACATTCACGTTAATTGGTATTGTTCCCTTAATGCTTATCAGTAAGTTCTTTACTTTTCCCAAGGAACATTGTTTTCCTTCATTAATATCCATCAGGTTGACTTTAGATGGTTCATCGATTGTTCATCCCAATTTATCCAAGAAAGTTTTTTTTGAAACTAAGCTTCCTGTAGATCCAGTATCAATTACAAGATATATGAGTTGTCCATCCAAGTAAGCTTCACAATGTATCATATCAATAGCCTTTTTCTCTTCATTTGAGGGATTTGTCTATAGAGAGGTATGCTCACCCTCTAGAGGTACCTTTATTAGTTTAAAGACTCCTTGACTTGTTTGGCGGTCTCCAAAAAGTCTTCCATTGGTGCATTCATCCATTGGTTGTGATTGTTATCCCCTTGATTCAATGACTGTTGTTGATTGTGCTAAGGACAATTTCTTGCCAAATGTCCAGATTTGTTACAAATGAAGCAATTCCTATTCCCTTGATTATTATTGTTGTTGTAACTGGATCTCCTATTATTGTTATTGTTATTCCTTGAATTATTAGACTGGTAAAATCTGCAATATATCCTCTCTTTCCACATTTATTACAGGTACGTGTTTCCCTCGAGTTATTATTGTTACCAGTATTTTTCCTTGAGGTTTGTTGAGTAGCCAGTTGTTGAAATCCTTGCATTAGTTGTGTTAATGCCATTCGAATATCCTGTAGTTCATGGCCAGTATTATTGGAGCTTGAAAACATTGAGTAGGCACTCAAAGGAGCATGCCTAGATAAAGTTGATTCCACTGCTCGTGCTTGATTGAAGGCTTTCTCAATATTAGTGGGAATAGATATTTCCACTGGTCCCCTGATTTCATTTCTTAATCCATTAACAAATTGTTGTAATTTATCCTCTGCTGGATATTCTCCATTTGGATCTACTCGGTAGTATAAGGCCATAATTGTATCCCAATATTCATCAACAGTTTTTCCAGGTTTTTGGGTTTGATTCCTCAATTGGTTTATCCATCTTGATTTTTGATGAGGGATATACTATTTGCGATGGAAGCAATGAGTAAATAATCAGTTAGAGTATGTATTACTGTCCCACAAGTTAATACGCCATCCTATTTTTATCCATCAGGTATAAGCGATTCCTTTTAAATAGACTGGGAAAAGATCCAATCGTCATTCCTCTATCATATTATTTGCTATACAAGTATTATGGAAGTTATGTAACCAAGCTAGTGGGTCCTGTTCTCCTCCTCCAAAAGTAGGTAATGGTACCAGATAAGTTTCCTTTATTTCATTTTGAAACTTCACTTGTCACATGGTTCGATCCAGATTTTGCAATACAGTGGCCAAATCTTTTTCCAAATTTGTCCTGGTAGATCATTGCTAACATGACTTCTTTGTTCCTCTTCATCACTATGGTCTTCTCTATTGCTTTGTCGATCCTCCTCCTGCCAATTTTAATCATCCTCCTTATCCTGAGAGTTATTTCTTCAGTATGATTGTTCCTCTCTTTGTCGTAGCATTGGTAGTGACTGCCTATCACTATTACTATTGTTCCTTATTTGCTGTGTAGATGTTAATCCAAGTCCAAATGAATATTGTCTTTGATTGTTTCGATTCATGGATTGAGTGAGTCGTGTACTTAAACTTTGCTCAGATATGGTAGAGTAATTTTCAGGTGTGGTTGGGTCATTTTCACTTGATTCAGGTAAGGGGCTGATATTAAAGTAAGAGTGGGTAGCAGAAAAATACCTTGGTGTCGATGATACTTGTGGTGTTGTCCAATTCTGATATGTGTTGCTTATGCAATTCTTTCAATTGACAAATCCTTCAAGGAGACTGTCTTTTTTCCAATTTTTCAAGTAGCTGTTTCTTCCAGATGATAGTGTTCTTTCAATTTCCAAATTATCTGTTTCTTCAAGGCAACTGTCCTGTTGCCAATTTTCCAAGTTGTCCAATCCTTCAAGGCAACTGTCCTGTCGTCGTCACCAAAAATGTGATCAAAATCTGTTTAATTCGTATCCGAGTAGTAGTTTTTAGAAAGAATTAGAGATTATTTAGAACAGTCTGTCGTTTCAAAGATAATCTCTTACAAATATTCCAAGGTACGGCAAAGATTCTCCAATAAATCTTTGTAACCAAAATGTGTTTAATAAAATAGCAGTGTTTTATTAAGACACAAATCAAAAAATCAAACGATTACAAGAGTGAGTTATCAAGAACTAAGTGAAAATTACATGGACAGTAGCTACTTATATAGTGTTTTCTATCCTAGACTATCTGGGCTGTCTGGGCTGTCTGGGCTGTCTGGACTGCCTGATCTACGTATTGCGATGTCATAATTTCATAGATCATAGGCCTTATAGGTCTTTTGGACCTTCCGGACTGCTTAGACCTTCTAGGCTGTCTGATCTATATTACACATGCTATACTAAAATAATAAATCCTACTGTTAAAAATAAACTAATAATAATTCAATAAAAAATAAGTAAAAATAAAACTAAATTATCTATTTTATCACAATACTTGAAGTTTGTTTATCATAATAGTTATTATTGTTGTGATAATAGTTGAATAGGCAAACTGGTTTTAAATCAGTTGTTATTATTGTTATTGTTATTGTTATTATTGAATTGATAAATTGGTTTAAACTGGTTTTATTATTATGTTTTAAATAATATAGTAAATTTAATTGGATGGTTGCTAAATATCAATCAATTAAAAAATAAACTAATTTTGATTTTTGAAACTATGGATTTTTATAAATGATACAGTAAATAATGCCAGAATAAAAAAGTATATAAAGATTATATTAAAACAAACATTAGATCCTAAAACTTTTTTTTTTTTTTTTTTATAGGCAAAGCATATTATATGTGAGACGTTTATTAAACTTTAGTTTATGATCATTACATGAAAGATCTGACTAACTATTTTAGCTAATCTAATCCTAGCACTGCCTACTTATACCCAGATACCAACTTACACCTTGTAGGTGTGTCCATATTCGGGTTTGAGCTTATTTGCATAGACCTTAATTAATGATAAGTATGTTAACTGTCACTAGATTCCTTATCACTTTACACCTCAAGCTCAAATTTTTATTATACCCATGGTCTTACTTTCTTACACTTCCTAGTAAATGCTCCAAGAGTTATTCCTATAGTTGGCACACACTATCAAATCTGGGGGCTCGGTTGCTAACTAAGTGGGACGTGACTCTTAAATCTCCCAGTAGATACTCTATAGGCTCTCAGTTGGCTTAAGCTACCAAATCTAGAGGTATAAATGCCAAGCAGAGCGCAACTCCTATAGAATAGCCACAAGCTTCATCCAATCTACAAATGTCTGTACAGTGATTTTCTTCAAAGTTGCCTGATCGGGTTAACACACTTTTTGGTGCTATGGAGACTGCCGTGCCAGGGGTTTGTGGGCTTTTATCGGAATTAGACCAGAAGCCTTACCTCGTGCAATCTTCTGTACTTCGATCTGTTTTCAGCCCGCGATCGTCAGGAAGACCAGAGGTCCTATCTTCATGCAGCCTAACTGAATTTGGTTTGGATCCGGATGTTTGAGTACGACACCTGTAGAAAAACTGGTAAACCCATAAATGAAGGTTAGATCCTATAACTTTATTTAAGTATATTTTTTAAAAAGTATATAAGTTTATCAAATGTAATAATATTAATGAGAATAGTTTTTATAACAGTAAAGAGATTTGAGTTACAAGAGAATCAAATAATAAAAGTATATTATTATGGATCTTTTTTCATATAACTGAAGAATAAACAAGACTTTCAAACTTGAGTAGACTTTGATCAAAGGTTCCATCCCACTGCATTAGTTGTTTTTAGTATTTTTGGATTCTTGAGCTGAGGCTCACTTGTAATAAAAAGTGTAAAACATTTTTCTTTAATCAAAATTACTATAAATAGAAATTTCAAGCAAAATAGATATAATCAGGTAAGAGTTTTTAATTAATTAATTTTTTTTTTGAGAAAACAAAATGATTATTATATCTTAGTCTCTATATATACTTTTAATATTATTCAAGAAATACTGTATATAGTATATTGTTTAATTTTTTCAATAACAAATATCTTCAATTATGAATTTGTTTAAAAAAATTTGGTAAAATTGAATTTATAAAAGATTTTCTATTATTAGATTAAAAAGTTTTAAATTGTTTTTTATTCTTTTAATTAGAATAGTTATTGTTTTTTTAATATTAATTTCTTTAATTTATTTGTTTAATTTTTCTTATATAGAGTTTATATTCTTTGTATTTTTCAATAAAAAAGTTTTCTATTATTTATAAAAAATTTTAAACTTTGTTTATATAAATATAATATATAATAATTATAAAAATATATTTATATTTTTAAATATTATAACTAAATCATATATAATAAAGATATTGATTATAAGTTTAAAATTATGGTTTTTTTTAAAAAAATTTAAATAATATTATTAAATAAATAATATATACAGTATATTGTTAGCAGAAAAATAGTATAGGATATGATTATATAATATACTCTGATATGCCTTATACTCCAATTTTCAATAATTAATAGATAATAATCTATAGTGATATTTTAGATTTAGATAAGATATAGTTTCAAATAGTTTATTAACTAGTATAAAGAAATAACAGTAGATAGTCTATTTAGCTTAGTACAGTAGGTGTGAGAAAGATCTGGAATTTTTTTATTATAAGTAAAAAACTTATAATTTTTGATCTATTTAAATAATACTTTAATAAAAGACATAACTCATTATAAAAAAAAAAAAAAAAAAGATTCTAATAGTCAGCCTTTTTTCTATCCCATTTAATTACTTGTTCAAGTCGATTTCTCATGCTATCAGCTAATCTAAGACATAAACTTTGATCGAAGTCTGCCCATTCCCTCCTAATTATTGCCTGAAATTCATCTACTGTAATTTTTTTTTTTTATTTAGCATCTCGTTAATGTTCTTTTCAATCTTTTTTTTTTAATATATTCCACAAATTCTCTATCAGATTCAAGTTAGGAGAATATGTGGGCCAATCAAGAACATTGAGACGACAGGCTTCGAGAAGATGACTTTGGCATGAGCTGTATGGACCCGGAAGTTATCCTGCTAAAAAAACCAACTGTGATCATAAGAAATGTTAGGAAAGAGATAAGTTTCAAGAATATTACAGTATTTTTGAGCATTTAAGTTTTCTGTGAACAGAACTAATGCAATTGTGCCTTCTGCAGAAAATACGTCCCATGCGTGAACTTTGTACAGGTGTTTAACTATACTGCGACATGGGTGCAAATCTCTACGATGGTATCTCACTTGTTAAGTGTTTCTGAACATTTGGAGTATTGTCTTGTCTGAAAAAATTGTTTTGAACTAGTTATCTCCAATGTAATTTTAAGCCCATTCCAAATGGGCAATAATGTGACAAGATTGAAGAAGGGGAACTCGAAGAGGTCGGCGAACTAAATACTGAAGATCTTTTTGAAGAACTTCTTGAACCCAGCAAACTGACATATTTATAATAGGATTATTATAGGTAAGTTTCGCAGTTACTTCTTTGGCTGTGATCACATTATTGAGTTGAACAAGCCTGCCTATATAATGACACTTTTTTGTACCAAGCTTTCTGGGCCTTTCGGGTATAGGATGTATGGTAAGATTACCACTTTCTTTAAGTCGATTTATATGATCATATACAATGGACTTTGGAAAACCTGTCATACTGTATATATGATTTCAGCAGGTTTTTTGATTCTATTGTCCTATAAATAACTTATGAGTAACCTTTGTGCAGCAAGATCCATTTCCGGCAAGTCAGTACTAGTGTAAAATAATACTTATGATTCAAATGCAGTTAGTGGCTATATATACATATGTGTTTGTTCATTTGATGTCACAAAAAAAAAATCTGTTTATTAATCCAGAATTGAGCCATCATTATATTTTTTGTACAATGAATCAAAATTTCGAATCTTTCTCATATCTACTGTAAGATAGTATGACATAATATTAGTAAGAAACATGATATGCTAATATAAAAGAAAAGAAGGGATAAAAATTGCAAGGTATATAATGATACTAAGATTCAAATATACAACAATAATTAGATTTAAGTATATAATAATAGTAAGATATACTGGTCTTAATTAAAAACTTCTTAATTAAAATATGTGATTGATATTTCAGAAAAGAGAAAAATCTAATTAGCTTATCTAATCCAATACTTGTCATAAAATAAGATAATAGGGAACTATAAAGAAAAATAATAAAAGTTTTATCAAAAAAAGTGACAATGGAAAGAGAAGGAAGAATTAGAAAAACTTGATTAAACAAAAATCATATAACTCAAGTAGAAAAGCCTAAAACTTACTTGATATTATATAATGAAAGCTTTAAAGAAGTAATAGACTTGCTGAATAAGATGTCAACAATATATGTATATATATATATTGTATATATATATTTAAAGTAAGTAAACATTATTTCTTTATTTTTTATATATTGTTATACTTGATTTTCATTCAAAATCTTTACCATCCCTTGTTCAATTTTAGTAACATTTGCCCTTATAATATTGTCCATTCTAGAATAATCTTGTACTACATATCTGTTGCTACATCTTTGGCACATATTGCATCTTTACCATTTTTAGAATATTCCTATTTTATTTCATCTTTACTCTTTATATTATCTTTGCCCAAGTATTTATCTATGTAACTGATAGCATAGTTGAATATTCTGACAAAAATAGTATCTATACCTTAGTTTATATTTTTACCATAATATATATTTATCCTGTATCAAATTATATATCTAAAATATGTATATAAATGCCTCCAATTCCTCCTGGAATTGCAAGATTAAACTTTCCTCTTTATTAATAAAATAATTTGACCTTTATAAAACAAATCACCATTGCTTTTTTTGCTTGATCTTATACACCTCAGAACTGTATTAATTTTAATACATTCTTATGAACTTTAGCATATTATATTAATCCATCCATACAAAGTGTTTCTCTATTATTAGTTCTCCATCTATATCTTTTTTCTAAGGTAGAAAGATATATGACAAATTGGTGGTAACTGTGAGATACAGCTCATCAACTTTAAAGAAATTGTGAAGAAATGAATCTTAAAGAAGACTGTGAAAACTTTGTTCAGTATTGAAGGTATTTACAGTGACAGACTAATTATAATTTGTGAATCCAAAGTTTAACAAAGAGAATACTAGTGATAAAAGATTTATAATAAATTATTAAATATTTGAACAAATTAACTATTTGCATGATCAGTTACACTTAAACAATTCAGATTTAACTAAAGAAACCCTTTAACAAAGACAACTATATGAATCCTGTACTGTTTGCTTTTCCCTTATCAAAAATTACAATCTTTATTTTATTCATTTTTGGAATTGGTTTTATATTACCTTTCTTGCTTCCCAATATTCATTTAAAACCTATTACCATTTCATTTAATATATCAGTAACTTCTTTTCCCATATTAATAAAATAGAATCACTAGTCTTATTTATAAGATACTCTGAACCTGTGCACCTTGACAGAATTATTGAAGAAACTTTCAAAACATTTAATATCTATTATAATTTTATTTTTGATCCTGCAGATATTGATATTATTGAACCTTCTCCCTCCCTTGATATTCCCTTTACACACAACCTATTGATAACAATTTATTTGAAGATACAAGTTCTAATTCATCTGAACCTATTTTAAATACCCTTATTATTATTTCTGATAACTCTCTTGTTAATTATTTATTCAGTCACGAAGATTTAAATATAGATTTACTATTTCAAGAAAATAATCCAGCAAATACAATGGCAATCGCACAAAATATACTTGATTATTTGAAGGCTAACAATAACAATCAAATCCTTCAAATAGAACCCTTTTTTGGAGACAGAACTTAGGATCCTCTAACTTGATTCTCTGCCTTTACCAAAGCCAGACAAGCAAATGGATAGGAATGAATCAAGACAATACAAATGTTAACTGCTTACCTCCAGGACGAAGCTAATACTAATGAACTAATTATATTACTACTAATAGAACTGACTATATTAGAGATCCCTATAGGCCAGGAGATCTTGAAACAGCATTTAAAGAAAAATTCTGTATCCAATGATGGCAAAACAAATGGCTTAAAGATTTGGAAGGAAGAAGACAAGGCCCATCTGAATCTGTAAACTCTTACTATATAGACTTTAAGAAACTTATTAAATGAGTAGATCTGGAAAACAATATGACCAACTCTCAAAAACTTTATCACTTTCTTAGAGGATTGAGACCAAAAGTTGCTTCTCTTGTTGCTATGATTATACTGAATGATGTTGCTACTGCACTTCAAGTTGCTCAGCAATATGAAAATGGTCAAGACCTTATCAACCATGAACAGCCAACTAGAACCAAATCAGAAAAACCTTTGGATTCAAAAGCAAAAAAGCTTCTTATGATCCCATGAATAAACTTGTTCAGAAGTTTGAAAAGATACACCTCAAATTTGCTGAACAAATTAAAAATTTGAATTCAAAGATTAAAAGAAGAAACAAGCCATATTTTTGATCCAATACTATCCCAACATCAGAGACATACATGCCTGGAAATAATACAAGAGTCTGTTTTAAATGTAAGCAGGCAGGACATATAGCCTGGTATTGTCTTTTAGAGAAGCATTTATATAATCAATCACGATATTAACAATCTTAGCAATCACAACAAGTCAAAAAGAATAAATGTATAAACTACATTACTGTAAAAGAAACCTTGAAGAAGAAAATCCAGTGATGAAGAAGAGCAACTGGTTTATGTGGAACAAAAGAAAAGACCTAAACCATACAATATCAACTGGAAAAAATAGAAAGAAAAGGTCAAACAATCAGAATCAGCAAAAGAATTTAACCTGTGATCAAAAAAGAATACTGTCCAACCAATGGAAGTGGAAGATCCATTTATCCATTATTAGCTTTCTCCAGTTCAATTCACTTTTCCCAAGACAAAGAAACTGAAAATAAAGTCTCAACCGTCTGTGGTGGATCAACTTACACCATATAATGTTTCAAAAGATATCCTCAAGTTACAATCAATTGCCACCGTAGGGCAAATGCTTCAATATTCAAACCAACGAAAAAATCTTGTCAAGATTTTCAAAAGACCAAAGAAAGCAGTGGAAACAAATTACCTGCAATCAGAAAATGATACCAGAAAAACTTTATCGGCAAAATGTTATGTAAGAATCAAAGGAAATCTAGTGATCGTCATTCTTGATTCAGAAGCAACTATTAGTATCATTATAAACAAACTGATGCATAAGTTAGAATTGGAACCAGATACTCCATCCAAAACTATTGTAATCACTGCAAATGAAAATAGTGTTCATGCATTGGATCAAATTACAAAAGCTCAAATCTGTATTCAAGATTTAATTATCCCAATCAAGCTGCAGGTAATTGAATTATAAGAAAAAACTCTTCTTTTAAGAATTGATTGGTTTCAAAAGATGAAAGCCAAGTGGGATTTTAATACTTAAACCCTTCAGATCCAATATTATAACAAAACTATCAAAATCATAACAATTCACTTTACTGATGAAACACCTCAATACATCATAGATTCAGAAAACAGTGATAATGAACTAAAAGAAATTAAATATGATGATGAAGAATTAGAAGAACAAGAGACCTATTACTTTGATCATGCAAAAAGAAATAAGAAATACAAAGAAAAAGAAGACCTTGAATCTCAAATTGAAGAAAATCCAGTGATCTATCTTTCTGATCACGGAATCGATCAAGAACCATCCCAAGAGATTAGTATACTATCACCTGAACAACAACATCAGGAAATTTTTTTGGTGAAGATCTCCGCAAATCTTCGGGCGGAGATCTCCGGAGAAACTCCATCGTCGTTAAAAGTCTCCGGAGAAACTCCATCGTCGTTAAAAGTCTCCGGAGCAAAAAAATATATATTAACCTCCAGAGATCTTCGATTTATTTAATAGTAATAAATAGTTAATTTATATTTACATATATAATTAAATAAAGTTTAATTTAAA
>CAJVPV010000943.1:0-18089 GCA_910591835.1 Acaulospora morrowiae
TAATAAAGTTCCAACTACTGCTGGCGCTTAAAATCAAACACACTAAAGTTCACTGTCTTTTGAAATTATTAACAATTTCTCTAAGACTTTTACATATATATAACTTATGTGATATATAGAATTTGACTTTTTAATAAAATAAAATAAATAATATTTATATAACAATTCAAAATACCACCTATTGTGTTATAGACTCATGAGTTATGGTAATAAAAAAAACAAAAAAATCATCAGATCATTTAATTTAATTTGTCAATCAAAATTTTATTAAATTTATATATTATAATTTATTGTATTTATAATTTATTATTTTTATTATATTTACCAATATTAATTTATAATATAATTCAACATCTTTGCTATATTAACAAAGCTTAAATAAATATATTCTGCCTAATTATTAGTAAAAAAAAAATAATCCAAAAATTATAATAACAAAATAATAACAAGAATATTTTTTAAGTCGAATATGTTTTTTTATAAAACTTCATATTATTTATAAAATGATAATTATCTTTGTAAAATCAACACTAAAATTATATATTTTTATTTGAAAATCTTTACGTGGTTATATAATTAGAAATTTTTTTTAGCAACACAATTTTTTTGATCCGAGTATAAAGCAATGCTAAATAGTAAGAATACATTGTTCGGAAAATATGCTAACAATGATTTTTTGCCTCTAAAAACGCTTTTTTGCTATCATGACTAGCCGCGAGTAAAATCAAAAAATCAATAAAAATACATCATCGTATATAAAAGAGTAAATAAGTGAGCACAGTTACGCATATTGATACCATCATCATAGTCAATTGTCATTGGCTTTGTAACTAAATATGTATATAAATACCGGTTTTGGTCGTGAAGATCAGTGATCTTTTCTTCACAGCGACTTTTTCGCGTCTAAATTCGACAAATTAATTATAAAGATCAATGAATAATGCCACCTAAATCAAAGAAAAAAAAGAACACTAATCCTGCTCGTGGTTTTTCCACAACGAGCATTCCGTCGAAACCCAAAGAGATAAACAAAGAAATTTCTACCCAATCTGATGAAAATGATAAAAATTCAAGCGAAAAGATTAATGTCTCGACCGATTCTTCAACACAGATTACCGCTGATGACTTTAAAATAGAAGATAATGAATTGGATGACATGATTCCGACGATTGAAAAATTACGTGATTTGAATTCCAAAAAAGTTGATAGTCATTTTAAAGATTTATCTTTGGAAGAATCTATCGTTGATGTGAATCGGTTACCCACTTTAAAACTTGAAGCTAATATTGAACTCAAGATTGATAATTATATAAAAAAAATTGGATACCAAGAACAAGGTTGATAATGTTTATCAGTTTACAGGGCTTTAGGGTTCAAGTTTGATAATACTTTCGTCATTTTTCTATTTTGAACAGACACAAAATTCGATTCTGTAATGGACCCGAAAAACAAAAAGGAGCGTGAACGAGTTCTTGCGAAATTGGATTTTGTGTACCTAATATTAAAACGTCTCGGTTTTGCAATAACTGATATTGAAGAATGTATGAAAAAAATTTGTAGTTTTGACTTGCAACCTGCCTTAGACTGGGTAGGAAGAAATAACCTCTTGTTTCCTTTGGAACGTCTCGAACTTTCTAATTAATAATTTGATTTTACTATTCTTGAACTAGTTGTGCATAAACGTTTCACCAGAAATGTTGCCTGCTGGATTTTCGGATAAAATTTATTACGATACTGGTAAATGTTGAACTACAAGATGTAGGAATGAATGAAAAATTCGAAATGCGAGTTATCTCCTAGTTATGTTAAAAGGTTAACCCTTGTTTTATTTAAGTGGGAGCTGATATAAAGTTTGTTCCTAAAAATTCTTCTACCATTAGTCAACCACCATCAGATCCAATGGTGAGATATAAGCTTCATCAAGATCCTTGGCATATATTGTTTTCTCCAAAGAACAACTATCATATAAACTTATGCACTTCTCACGCAAGGAACCTATGACACATGAAGAAGAAATTTCACCATCACATGAGCATAATGAAGATATATCCCATTTAAAGTCACGGATTTTAGATGCTGTAGGAAAGGCCGTATGTAATATCATATGCTTTTGATTTGACACTATGAAGTCAATATTTAATAATGCTTGAATTGAAAAGGAATTCGATAGCGATGATGATGTAATGATAGATCCAACCGAGGAGTATGCAGAATTAAAGTCAAAATTGATAGCACTAGAAAAAATGATGAAGTCCAGCGATAATAGTGAGGTTGCTAGCCATATCGACACCATTAGAGCAAAACTCAAAGTATTAGAAGGAGACTATTTATTCGACCGAAAGAAGGCTGAGAAATTGTTCAAAGAAAAACAAAAAAGGATTGATAGAGAAGAAGCGATTAAAAGACCTAAATCACAGTCTGACCGTGAAGAGAAAATAGAGAGTAAAACTAAAGGAAGTAATTTACTTGGGTTTTCACTTCAAGACGAAGATGATGGAGATTTATTTGGTGGATTATTAAATATCTTGTCATCTGAAGAAGCAGAGAAATCTGAATCTGCTGTGGCAAAAAATAATCGTACATGCATTCTCAGAGAGATGCCTGTGCATGATTCTTGGACCGGCAAAATGCCAAAAGAAATATTACGAGAGACTTGTCGTAAGATAGACTCACAAGTTAAAGTGATCTTCCACAAGGAACCAACTGTTGGGGGAAATAGTATTAATAAAGCTGGAGTCAAAATATTCTGGAGTGGAGGAAAAGAAAATAATTTTACAATGAAAGACGAAGGGTGTCGTACGGTTGAAGAAGCTGAGAATTATGTCTCCGTAAGTTCTTGTTAGAAACACAACAAGTGTTGTTCCTAGATTTCAGAAGGTCTTATTTTATTTGACTTATTTTGATAGACACTGGCATTATTTGACTTAACCGACCTTCCTCTGTATCGTTCATTCCCACCTTCATATAAAGATCTATGGTTAGAACTAGCAGAAGCAAAAGTAATTTATTATTGATTAATTTAATTTTCTTTTTTCTAAATCATAAGTATTAATTGATTCTTGTATTATTAGAATTTTGAAGTTAACAAAGATAGAACAAAATCGGAAAAGGAGAAGATAACTTTTTTATTATCTGTTGTTGATAGCAAAATCGAAAGAATCAACGTAAATATTGTTAGTCCAGGACATAATCTTCTATCGTGATGAGCTAACGTGAGCGTTTATTTTCATTAGGCAATAAGAGAAACTTTGAAGGAAGAAGTGGAGACGATTGAGCACGCAAATGTAGTTCCTAATAAAATTATACCAAAAGCCCAATATGATGACATCTCGGCTGAAGGAGCTGCTATGAAAAAGGCTTTTGTAAACAGGCAATCCCACAAGTCATACAATGATCTTCTAGTAAATATCTCTTCTCGCAATTTTATGTTTATTGTTCAGCAGTAAATTATGAATGATTATTAATGTGTAAATTGAAGGCCAAGCGTAAGCTACTACCGATTTATTCTTACCGAGAAGAATTATTGAGAAAACTAAATAGTAACCAAGTTATTATTGTTTCTGGAGAAACTGGATGGTGCGTGTTTCTTTTTTTAAAAAAGAAAAACTTTCTGATTAGCAACATGAAATTTTAAAAAGGCACATTTTCTTTGGCAGCGGTAAGAGCACCCAAGTGCCACAATTTATCGCCGAGCATATGCTTTTGAGTGGATACGGAGATCACTGTAATATTATTTGCACTCAGGTTTGATGTTGCAATAAATAAATTTTTCTTGCTTTTTTAATGAAATGGGTTTAAAAAACTAACGTTTTTATTTTACTTGATTTAGCCACGAAGAATTTCTGCAGTTTCAATTGCACTCCGCGTATCGCTTGAAAGTAAGGTCTTGAATCGAATTTTATTTTATAAAAAAGTTTCTATAAACCTATATTGTTTGTCGATTCATAGTGGGTGATATGCCTGGAACCATTGGTTCAATGAAATCTCTGGTTGGTTATCAAATTCAATTGGAATCTCGCATTTCATATTCTAATGTGCTGACATTTTGTACCAATGTGGGTATCGTTGCATTAATAAGCAATTTGATTGGATTTGGAAAAGTATGTTCTGTTAATAGTTATCCTAATTATCTACATACAGGGTATATTGCTTAGGCGACTTGAAAGTGATAGGCTTTTGACCGATGTTAGTCACATCATAGTTGATGAGGTCCACGAGAGAACACTTGAGTCCGACTTCTTGTTAATAGTGCTTAAAGGACTTTTACAAAGGCGACCAGATCTGAAGCGAGTTCTACTTTTTGATTTATTGTGACATTTGATGTCTTTATGTCAGAAAATAATAACACAACCGTTTGATATGTTTTGCTTTTCTATTATAGGATTATTTTAATGAGTGCAACTCTTGAAGCACAAAAATTTTCTCAATACTTCTATAATTGCCCTGTAGTGGATATACCAGGGAAAACATTTCCGGTTACCGTAAAGTACCTTGAAGATGTTATTGAAGAAACAGGTTTGCTGGCAGTCATGAATGTTATTTCATATCACGTAATGAGTTAATTTAATCCTTGATGTTTGATATTTTGGATCGATCCAGGATACATGATTGATGAAGGCGATGAGTATGCAAGAAAAGTTTTTAGACAAATTAGAGGTGGTTTTTTCAGCTTAATTCTAGTTCCTATTTATATTCATATAACGTATATAAATGTATTAAATACTTAAATAGACGAAGGGACAATATCTGTCACTGGCAGAGGAAATAGTACAAGTAAAGTTCACTTCGAAGTGGAGGATCAATATACCTATGACGATTTTCCAATTCCAAACGAAGAACTTGCATCATTCTCACAACGCACTCAATCAGCCCTAAGAAGACTTGACTTCGACAAAATAAATTATGACCTCATCATATCGCTTCTCAACTTTATCTGCGTGCAAAAAGAAGATAATTCAAGCACAGCTACAAATGTTTTGTCAGATATTCCACCGGATGGTGCAATCCTGATTTTTCTACCAGGAATGCCTGAAATTTTAAGGTTGCATGACCGGCTGAGGGCTGATAGGCATTTTCAAGATGAAACTCAATTTTTAGTGTATCCATTGCATTCTTTGATATCTTCGGAGAGTCAATCGGCAGCATTCGAAATTCCTCCAGAAGGTGTAAGAAAAATTGTTTTGGCCTCAAACATTGCAGAAACTGGAATTACGATTCCCGACATTACAATAGTTATCGACACTGGAAAGGTGAACCAAATAAGGTAAATCATGACCTAAATTATTACGTAAGTTTACAAGAAGCCTATCATCTTCAGTACTTAAATATGTCTTTAGGTATGACGAATCCAAAAAGATTACAAATTTGCAAGAGACATTTGTGGCAAGAGCAAATGCTCGTCAGCGCAGAGGTAGAGCTGGCAGAGTGCGAAATGGAATATGCTTTCATTTGTTTACGAAATGGAAACATGATCACCAGGTAAAATAACGTGTTCTAATTTTATTATAATTTAATAGTGAAGATTCTGCAACACATGTTTATTTTATAAAAAGATGGCTGACTACGAACGTCCAGAAATATTGAGGCTACCTTTACTAGAACTTTGCCTCAAGATAAAAGTTTGTGAGTTGGGAAACATCTCCGACGTTTTGTCAGAGGCTGTAGATGCCCCAACAAATAAGGCCATTGAAAATGCTATTACAACCTTACAAGAGGTAAAAATATTGAAATTCATTTTTGAACATTAGATTCCAATAGTTAATATTTTTTTCATTTGCTTAAGGTTCAAGCTCTTACCTCTGAAGAACAACTTACTCCACTTGGAATACATCTCTCACACATTCCGGTTGATGTTCACATTGGAAAAATGCTACTATTCGGAGCAATATTCCGATGCCTCGATCCAATTCTCACCATAGCAGCTATGCTAAGTTATCGAGGTCCATTCCTTACATTATTTGGAAAAGAATCTGAATCTGATTCAGCACGAAACAAATTTAAATATGGAGATTCCGATTTATTGACAATGTATTCCGCCTATTGCAAATGGAAATCAACCTACGAAAAGCACGGCTCAGGAAAAGTTTTACGGGAGTTTTGTCAGACCAATTTTCTGAATGGTCAAAATTTGCGAATGATCGAGGATTTGAAAAAACAATTTTTATCATTGTTGGTGAATATCGGATTTGTGCAACTACATGAAAATATGAAAGCCGAATTAGGCAGGCAGGTGTTCTTGATCTTTTCATAAAGTTTGAGAATTTTATACTTACTATTTCATAATTTCATAGATTTGGTCCGAAAACCATGTGTCGAGTTCCAGTAGTTTATGATACAAATTCATCCTCCACTCATATAATCAATGCTGTAATTGCTGCGGGATTGTATCCCAGAGTAATACATCGAGATTCAAAAAAAAATCAGTTTGATACCATGATTGGTCATGAACTAAGACAGGTTTTCATACACCCATCCTCGATAAATTTTCCGCTTCAGAGCGCAAATGCGTCATCACTAGGAAAGGATTGGTTCGTGTATAATACTATGATGCAGACAAATAAGTTATATGTAAGGGAAACTAGTTTAGTGGAAGTAGTGGATTTGGTTTTATTCGGGAGAGAGATTGATGTGAAGGTGAGAAATATCTTTTAAGGTCTTTTTTTTTTCGTTTTGCGCGTATATTGAAAATTAAAGTTTTCTTTTCTTTATTAAAATACGTACGGCGTTAAAATAATATTACATTTTTAATACTAAAGCATGAAATCAGGATATTGTCTATTGACGAATGGATACGGTTGCAATGTCCAGCAAAGACAGCTACGTTATTGAAATATTTGAGAGGCCAATTGGTGTGTATTGGAACTTTCATACATTTCGCATATTTTCATCTTCAAATGTGCTTATCTTCGATTTAAAAAATCCTACAAATAGAACAAGATCCTCAAATATAAAATCGATCGTCCCGAAGCTGAGCTTGATGGGGAACAACAAGGGTGGTTGGATTTGATTTTAGAGGTCTTAGAGAGCTGTGAAGAGACCAGCGGGAAGGCATAAGACACTACATAGATGTGATCCAATGGTTTAAATTTCAGAAAAATATCACCATAACCAATGTTATTTTTTATTTAATGCTGATATATGTATATTAAAGTATACTATATGAATATTAAAACATAATTAAATAAAAAATCAAAATTTTAAATATTGGGGTTGCGCTACTCATATTAAGTAGAACAGAGTAGAGCTTTATTGAACTATGTCATGTATTCTAAACAATTGCACTCGGATCGCTATGTCCGTGCATTAATATTTCGAATACATGATACAGTTACTTTATTAATTTTTGCTTTTAAACTTCGAGACTGTGACTGTGTAGTCAGTCACATTGATAAAAAATCAGCTAGGGGTGGATTGTACAATATTCATCAATATCTAATTGATGGCATATCTTTTAAATAATGCGAAAGATCGTTGACGTGTTATACCCTTCACGCAACGTTTTTTGGAATAGCTTTCCATACTTTTTGATCTAACGACCTGTGGATAAGTAGAGAACTTTTCGGGATATCAAATTCCTGATCGTTTATTTGTTTGTAGTAATTACATGGGTGAATATATTAAGTGATATGTTTCTACTAGAATTGTTTGAATGTTTTAACTGTATTTTTCAGATGGTATCAATACCATTTTTATATTTTAAACTAAATGTATTAAAAGTGAAAGACATTTACACCAAAATTATTATGGAGAGTCGAAGACTCGATCCAACGGGACGAATCGGTTGTGGAAAAGTGAGTTTATATGAAAAAAAATATGAAAAGAACATCCTGCAGAATATATGCCAAACTTACATTATCCTACACGGGATATTGCGCAATTCACGCTAAGGTTTATTTTTTCAACAGCTGGTACAAGAAACAAAGACAAATGTATATACATACTTGTCGAAGCTATATATGTAGGAGCAAAAAATCCCCCATATCGAAGCTCCTATCTCATAAAGCCTCACCTATCCACACCTTATCACGTATATACAAATACATATCTTCAAGTCTACGGCATAAAATTTCTTTTCCTATCAACCTTTCCTGATACGTCATTTCCATAAAATCATGAGAATCATTACCAAGTTCTTTATTGAATAAACAGGTGTTTGCGTTAACTTCTATTCTTGCGAATAATCTATTGAATCGGTTTTGTCTTTATCTGTAATAGTCATGAACTTATCAGGATCCTCACCGTGCTCGATAGCCCATTACCTGAGGCACCTCTCTCGTTCTTCTCAACCAGGTGGATATGTAGCTGATTAGTTGGTAAATTGATTTCATCATTTGCTGATGCGATGTTCTTGGAAGGTTCTGGTTTATCGTCTACAGGTTCTACATTTATGATCTCGGGAGTCATGGGTATATTAGTGGACTCAGACGAAGCAACGTAACTTTCTGGTTGATCTATTATGAAGTCAAAAAGATCCTGGGTTTGTTAGTAATGGGCAAGTGGACGATGTGTCCTTACCTTTTTGATGCGATTTGCGTTCGATAAAGCAGGTTCTACCTTTTTGGATGTCGCGGTTAACGGTATGCCAGAAATTCTTCGATATCACATACTAATTCATGTAACTTATTTACGATTTGGAGTGGTAAGAATATATGATATACTCTTTATAGCGTGAACGTTTACGGTACGATTAATGCCTATTTGCGAAAATTTTTTCCAAGCACAGTACTATTAAATGGCTCTTCATCATTAATTTTACACCATGAAAGATATATTAAAATAAGTAACAAATTTGATTTTTTTTGTAAATTATTATACTCAGTCAAAAAATTGTATGGACTATTAGATTAATTAATTAATTTTGTAACATGTTAAAAATATCAATTATATGAATAAGATAATGCATTAGGTTTGAAAACACAATTAACCATCAATTATATAGTGTGTTGTGTTGAATTTTAAATTTAGCACACAAAAAAAAATTTTTACAATATTTATTTATTTATTTTTATTTTTATATTTTTTTTAGGTTAAAAGTGCTAGTATCACATGTGTTTTATTGAATTATTTATATTCAATTACATGAGTACAAGGTTCATTTAAGTTAACCACTCTTCCATCTATAGCCTTATCCAATTATATCAATTTTATCTATTATAGAAGTAGATCAATACATCAAAAGAAATCTTTAGAAAATAGAAATTCTATTATTAGTTAAATTATCTATCTAATCTAGATCCTGGCAATTATTATTTGTAGAGCTCTTAACAGTATCACTTTAATATCTATTTGATATCAGTTTAATACTTAAATTTACTATAAATTCATATAAATAAATCACAATCCATATATTAAATTTATTATTAAATCAATATTATTTGATACTTTTCAAAGCCCTAGTTATTTGAAGTATATATCTTTTAGAATTGATTAAAATATTCAGATAATCCATTTAATACTTTTAATCTGAAATCTTAAAGAAGATATTATATTTTTTGTTATTACTTGCAACTTCATATTTTCTTTTTTTTGGATTCTTTTCTTTTAAACAAGTACTGGATTAGGATAGCTCCAGGCTAGTGTATTTTTTATATTACAAAATTTGTTATGCCAGAAGGGTTATAGGTAAAGATAGGTCTTTAAATTATTTAGCATATAAAATTTTGCAGATTAATTATATTCTTTTTAAAAAGATATAATTATTTATTTATTATTTTAATAGGGATATAATTCAAAAAACATTTGGATCAAGTGGCCTAAATTGCAAAAAATCTTTGTAAGTAGTTTTTTTTTAATCTTATATTTAAAAAAAAACTTTTTTAATAGTAAGAAATATTTAAATTATGTTCTTACCTTTAATTTAGAAACTTATCTTTAGCTATAAGCTTTTATCAGAGTTAGAAAGAAGCCTTTTCTTATGTAATCATTTTTGCTTCAATCTGTTTTCAGTTTATAATTATTAAAAGGATCAGAGGTCTCATTTTTATGCAACTTAACTAAATTTAGTTAGAATTTAAATGTTTAAATACAATATTTATAAAAAAACTGATAAATTTATAAATAAAAAATAATTTTTATATATTTTACTTTTTATAGATATTAAACTAGAAACATATATTTGAAGATTAGGATCACTATTCACTATATTATTGATCTACTGGTTACAATATTTATTTTATTAATTTTAATTAAAAATATTAATAGGCAAATTTTATTTTTCTTATATAATTATTTAACAATATTTTGTTATATATACAGGGGGGTGAAAGAAATATTGAATATTTTGTGAGTTATAAAATATATTTATATTATAAGATTTAATTGATTTTGATGACTATATTTATTAATAAATTATTTATTTACAGTGATGATCTACAACCAAAACAAATTTCATCTTCGTATAACACGTCTAAGAGTTATAAAGTCATATATGATTTTTTCTTTAAAAACTGTCCTTTAAATTTTACCGCATCAATATGTCGCGGAAAAGAATTAACAGAAAGTCAAAAAGGTGGAATTATTACAGCAAAAAAACTTGGCCATACACATACCAAGATTTCTAGTGCTGTGGGTTGTTCCTGCTCTTCTGTAATATATATTTAAAAGCATATAAACTTAAAACATTGTCTAAAAAACAAACAGGTCATCTATGAATTCTTGGTCAATCTGCATGCAAATGTCTCAAGGCTTCAGTAACTCGAAATAAAAATTCTCAGTGCCAAACACTTTCCCAAATTCGTTCAACCTACCTAAAAAAAAACATAAATATTTCTACACGAACCATTAGTAAAGAATTGGCCAGAAAAGGAGTTTGCTCACAAGTTTCTTGCCACAAATCACTAATTTCAAAAGAAAATAAAGCCAAACATCTTTCTTGAGCACTTGATCATAAATATTGAAAAGAAGAAAATTTTAAAAAAATTATTTGGTCGGACGAATCTACCTATACACAATTTCAAACTTCAGGTTTTGGATGTGTTTGGTATAGATTGGTCAAAGAGTTTCATGAAGATTGCATTTTGGCTACAGTAAAAAAAGTCCAGGTTGTATATTTTGGAGGTGTTTTTCTTGGATTGGATTGGATCCACTAATTTCTCTAGTTGGTCATATTATAGGCTTTGTGTATCGTGATATTCTTGAAGAGTATGCCATTTCTACAGTTAAATTGTATGCAAAAAAATAAAAAAAAAATTTCTTTTTCAGGAAGATAACGCACTTGTTCATATCACGAAAGTTGCAAGATCTTTTCTCGTCTCCTTAAAAATTGAGCTGCTACCTTGACCAGCTCAAAGTCCCGACATAAACCTTATTGAGAATATTTGATCATATGTCGAGATTAAAATTCGTTAATGTAAAACACAGCCTTCAAGTATTGTATAATTAGAAAAATGTATTAAAGAGAAATGAGAAGCCATACCAGCAAGTTATTATAGAAATTTTATTAAATCAATATTACAAAGAGTTCAAGCTATTATTGCATCAAAAGGAGGTCGCACAAAATATTAGAATTATTATATAAATAATTAAATAAAGTTAAAAATAATGATGTAATTTTTTTTTATTAATTAAAAAAAAATATTCAATTCTTCTTTCACCCCCCTGTATATTAAAATTTTAATTTGAATCTAATTTTTTAGTATTGAATAAATTAATAAAGTATTGATAATTGTTATGTAATATTTATAAACTATTATATAATATTTATAAACTGTTATATAATATTTATAAATTGTTATGTAATATTTATAAATTGTTATGTAATATTTATAAACTGTTATATAATATTTATAAACTGTTATATAATATTTATAAACTGTTATATAATATTTATAAACTGTTATATGATATTTATAAACTGTTATATGATATTTTATATAATAATAATATTTGAAAAACTTTTAAAAATAAAAATTATATATTATAAATTAATAATAAAACAATTAATTTTTATTTAAATTGGTATTAAATATTAATAAATTTAATATATAATAATAAAATATATTATATTGATATTAATATTATATTTGTAATTATAGTCAATTTATCATATAAAATACTATATATTTAAACATAAAAATATATTAATTTTTAATATATTATTAAATTTCAATAAATTAAATTTATATAAAATAAAAACTCTTTCCCGTAAATCAATTTTTTGCAAAAAATTTTCTTTTATAGAAACAACTTTAAAACAAACACTTCTTCTCTTCCCAAGCGCTTCCAAGCATACAGTTCAAATCCATTACTCCCACCATGAAGCAAGCAACACTTTCAACAAATCCTAAACAATTCCTTCATGCTACTATTCATAATAACTGGAACAGAAAATTTCAAATCTACTTCCTTGACTTGAAAACAAATACAATTCACAAAACTGATTTTTTCAAAACCATCTCCATCCCTAACCTTACCAATTACCCCAAACAATTCCTCATCATTAAAGAGGGAAAAAACATTGAAGAAATTCTTAACACCAGTGCCACTCACAACATCTGAATTCTTAACTTTGAAAAAATTTCTAACAGAGACAATGGAACCCAAATGGTCAAAATTATCATCCAAAATCCAAGAACAGACCACTTTAACTTTAACCTTGTAAGTAACATTGTAAACGAAATGGAAAAAGTCCAGCTTGATCAACAACTTCACAAACGCTTTCAAGAATTTCTTCTTTCATCTGAAGGAAAACAAAAAATACTTTGCAGCTTCCCCCTGAAAATGATCGACTGTCAATCACTTCTCCTGTCATCCAAATTAGTAACGTCAATCAAAATCTTGAAACAATACACCATGCAAACCCCTTGTCAATCCATTCAGCCACAACCAAAATTGGAAACACCAATGAAATCAGTACTACCCATGATACATCACTAAAACTTTCTGATTTGAAAGTTCCAATTCACAATTAATCGCAAAAAAGTAACCAATCCTATCCTATTACAACTTCATCCAACAGTCACACAATTTCCCTGGCTAGTTTCGATATGGAAATCAGTACTATTTATCACACAAACCAATCAAATATCATGATTATTGATGACATCATTGACTTGGACGAGCTATCAAAATCTCCTCCTCAAACAAATAACCAAAACTTTACAAAAATTCCTCAATCAAAACCTTCCAATCAATCAACCTCTTGGTTATCATCTTTTAATCACCAAATTCAAGAAGAACTTCAACAAATCAAAGACATCAAGCAATTAGAAACTCTTCGTGAAAGTACAGAAAAACTTGCTAGGAAACTTATACCTGCTCCCAACAATATTGAAACCATTATTGAAGTAATTGATGAAATTCGCAAATCACCTAAACACCCACCCCATTTCTTCCAAGCAATATTTAACAAACTCAAACACAAAGACCGTACTTTCTTTAGCACATTCACCAACAAGGAAAGTATCATGCCATCACATCAGAAAGAATTCATGGAAATTGAAAAAGATTTTCAGGAAAAATACAAAAATGAACACAATCTCTCCTTCATCAATCTTGAAACAAAGAAAAAAATTCGTATTATTATTTGCACCATTTTATCCATTATTTTTCTTAGAACCATTGATATTGAAAACATCCCTTTTTATGAATTATCAAGTATTCTCTCTTATTTAATTAATTATTTTATTAGAAAACCCCAATTCTTTATCGAATATACACCTCTAAAAGAATCTCTCAATAAATACTTTGACGAAATTCTCCCAAACCTTCCTTCTGATCCAACTGAAATCCCTTCTCAAATTAAAATCAAACTCCCAAGTAATCTACCACTCATTGGAAAAACACATCTTATCCAAACCCTTCGCACCCTCCGCTCTTATTACAAATTTGACAAACTTCCAGAGTCCTATTTCAAAATAAATCCACAACTGCCTGATGATCCAAATAATCTTTCAGCTAAATACAAAAATATCTTTCCAATTAAAAAGAGAAGTGAACTTCCAAGGCTTTCTGATTATAAAAAATATCTTCGTGAAGAATATCAAGTCCCAATCAAACTGCCTGATTCTTATTTTGACCTTCCCCCTCCCAAAAAACCTCTTCCTTCTACATACCATCTTCTTGAACCCAAATATATCCATCTTTTTCCCTTCAATCCCAGAGATAGTACAATGACAATTTATGAACTTACTACCCTCTTACGTAAAACCTACTTTTTCAAATTATTACCCAATGATTTCTTTTATACTCGAACGAAACTCCCTTCTTCCCCAGATAAAATACTTAACCTGGAACTTAATATTCCACTTCCTGTAACAAATCCTAATGACATTCCGCTACTCCTCAAAACACTATCTAAAAAATATATCTTCTCTACTCCACTTCCCAAGGAATGGGTTGATATTCCTACACTAAACTCAAAAACACCCCTTCCAATGAACTACGATGAAGTAAACAAAATAGCAGAAACAAACTTCCCAATACTGGACAAAAAAGATCTTAGAGAAAATGTCATCAAAGCCCACAAACATTTTATTTTTAACAAAATTCCGGAAGACTGGATCAAAATCCCTAGGAAACCTCAGCTCCCAGACCTCACAACACTCAAGAATTTTATTTCAGAAAACAATCTCAATATTGAACTTCCAATTATAAATGACTCCAACTTCTTGACTAAAATCCACAAACTTAGAGAACATTTCAGTTTTCAAAGACTTCCTAATAAATTCATCCTCCAAATCGAACTTCCTGAACCCTCTCTTAAATTTTTTAACTTTTTTTAATGACCACTGTTGACTTAGTTAATCCCTTAACCCTAAATAATGAAATCTTTTTCAAATACATACACCTTAACAAAAACTTAACATCCTTTCATACACTCTCTCTTTCTAACAAACTCTCATCTCTTGAAATAAGGTCCTTAAACACTCGAGGACTTAATGACACAACTAAACTTAACTGCCTTCTGACATATATTAAAAACAAAAACTATGATTTATTTGGTTTTTCAGAAACCAAACTTCAACTTAACAAAAAAATTCCAAACACGATCGATAACTTCATAATCCATTCAAGCAACCTGCCCTCAAGTCAAGCAGGAGTATCCATTATTATCAACAAAAAACTTCAAAACCATCTTTACAAAACCATAGAACTACAAGGCTATATAATCTCTATTTTCTTTCAATTCAAACCAAAAATCAAACTCTATATAACACAAGTCTACCTCCCATACAATCTACAAGAGAGGAAAAAGGCTACTATTACTCTCTATAATCTCATCAACGACAACAAATCAAAAAATATCTCACACATCATCATGGGAGACTTTAATTCCACTCCATCTAAAATGAACAGAACTCAATCAATAGAACCAAAATATAAATTCACTATTTACAAATCCCTCAACAAAAATTATCATGATACTTTCCGTCTCCTTAATTCACAAAAATTAGCATACACTTTTTCTTGCCTACTAGTCAAAGCCGCATTGATCAAATATGGACCACTGATGACATTACCACTCAAATCACCAAATCTCAAATTATTAACACTGAACCTGAATTTCAAAGCAATCACAAAATAATTACATTATCAATCTCTAATTTTCTGATAACTAATTATTCAAAACCAAAACCAGTCATCCGCTTCAATTATAACAAAGTCTCAAAGAAAACCTGGGAAAATATTAACACTCACCTATCATACAAACTATCTCTTCTCGAGGACAATGAGTTAAATCTTCAAGAGGAATGGAAACTTTTTAATTCTTTAATCAAAACTATAATGAACAACTTTATCCCTAAACAAAAAATCAAGAAAAACTTTCTTTATATCTTTAGTAAAAATAGTATCCTACTTTACAAAAAACTACAATCAATTAAGTTTCATATCCACAATCTCTCCTCTTTCTCTTCTCCACTTCAACTCCCTATTAATATTATTTCTGAGCTCAATAACTTAAAACTTCCACTCAATACTCACCAGGAAAAAATCATGTCTCTTAAAAAATTGTTTAAAATTGTATTCCAATTACTTAAAACCGAAAACACCCTTCATAAAAATAAAACCATTAAAAAAATTATCAATAAATGAATTTCTTACCTCCAAGAAAAACCCAAAGTCATGATTCAACAAACCCTTAACCACAAAAACCCTCAAGCTTCCTTTACTAAACTAATTGATCCACTCATAGAAGAAGTCATTATAGATCCATTGATCATTCATCAAACCTTAACTAATCACTACAAAAATATTTTCCACAAGAGAATAATAAATCAAAATATTTTTTCCAAGTGGGAAAAACATTACCAACCCCTTAAACACATCAACTCAACAATATATTCCACACTTATGATGCCAATCTCACAATATGAAATTTCTGAAACAATCAATAATCTTCCTAATAACAAAGCACCAGATCCATCTAAAATCAATTATCTCTTTATTAAAAAAACCCAATCAACTCTTATCCCTATTCTCCATGACCTCTTTAATGATATTCTCCTTACACAAGAAATTTCAGCTGACTGGAAAAACTATTACATATTTTTTATCAGCAAAAAACTTCAATGGAAATACAATATACAAGATACATATCCCATGGCTTTAATTGACTCCTTTTGCAAAATATTAATCAAAATACTTACCAAAAGACTTAATAAAATCCTACAAAAAAATAATGTCTTACAAAAAACCAACTTTGCTAGCCTCCCAAACCAAAGCACATTTGAACCAATTCAAATAATAAACTCTATATATAACACTAAAAAACTCTCACAGGAAGAACTCTGAATCCTTTTACTCGACATCAGCACAGCTTTTGACTCTGTTAACCCAAACATGCTCAAAAAAGCCATGCAGAGACTTCATATTCCTGACTCTTTTATCAAACTCTCTCTTAATATTCTTGAAAACCGTATATGTCAAATTATTACCAACATAGGACTAACACAACAAATCACTATTCCTGATGAAATTGATCAAGAGGAAACGCTCTTTCCTCTTTGGTGGATTATTTTTTATGACCCCCTCATCTCTATCCTTACACAACAAAAGTCATAACTTCCATTTAACACAATTGCATATATGGATGACCTTAATCTTCTAACAACTTCTAAAGAGGAAATTCAATTAAATTTAAATATCGCCTCAGAATTTTTTGAACTTAACGACATTAAAGCAAACCCCTCAAAAACAAAACTTATAGTATTAAACAATTCATCATCTGATAAAAGCTTAACATAAATTAACACAACCATTTATCCAACTCAAAAAAAAGAACCAGTCAGAATTCTTGGAATCTGAATATCAAAACATAGCATTGTTGTTCCTAACCGCATTAAATAGTAGAAGAAATCAAAAATCTAGCACAACCCTCAGTTCAAAATATATAACAGGTCCAATGGCCACATATACAGTATATATAACAAAGTTCTCCTTCCATGCATTGAATTCAAACTTCAAGCAACCTTTTTAACTCCAAATATGCTTAAAAACTTTTAAAGGAAAATTGATTCTATAATTAAACACAAATTCGAAATTGAAAGGACACTTCCTTAAAACTGGTTCTACAATCCCAACATCTTCAACATTAAACCAATATCTGATTTACAATCTGAAGTTCTAATCTCCAACCTTCAATATTTACTTATCAATTCAACAACATCTCCATCCAAGGAGCTTGAAATAAAAACCATTCAAAAACACAACTGTCAACCTCTCTGTATTCTCAAAAACAATCCAGTCTATATACATAACACTACAACATTCTCTATTCTTCTAGCACAACAATACAATATAACTTTTTGACCAACTTCTCAATGTTCTCACAAATTCCCAGGAGGTTCTACCTCAATTTATTCCATTTTAGGCTTACATATAAAATGGCCAGTCTTTGCTAAACAACTTTTAAAAAAAGAAATATACTATATCGAACAACTTCTCAACTTCAACAACAACCAAATTACAAAATGAAACCATATATCCACAAGACTTGGATTCAATATTCAAGGCAAAATACCTTTATGGTATACAATCCTCTCTCAAAATCAATATACAACAAAAGGAACCATCCCAGCCAAACCAAATCAAAAAAGAAAATGGATCGCATCTCTTGAAAACAATACTCTTATCTTTGGAAAAAAACAAAA
>CAJVPV010000944.1:0-18082 GCA_910591835.1 Acaulospora morrowiae
TTACCCTGTAAGTAAGTGAAAGTATAATAAATATAATAAAGCGTGATAGCCATTTGCTCTTTTCAAAAAAAAAAAAAGATAGAAAATAGGATAAACAGAATTACAGCAATGGAAAAAAGAAGGTTAGAGGAAACCGGACCTAATGAATTCCATGAAATAAAACTAATGAATAGTACCAGGGAAAGTTTCTTAAGAGAGAATGCCACATTTAGGCCTAGATTCTGGAAAGAAATCGCATGAGTATTTAAGAAGGTTAACTAGAAGGAAGTGAGTGAAAGTAACTTGGTAAAGGTACTAAAGTTCCATAGAGAAGAGAAAGAAGATCCATTCGAATGGCTCGAAAAGTATAAAAGTGCAGTCAATACAAATAATTGGGTAATGCAAAGAAGGATACAGATTGTTGCAGGGTATTTTGAAGATAAGGCCGCAGATTGGTACCGTGATTATAAGAGACTAATCAGGAATTGGAATAATGATGATGATCAAGATCGAAGCTTTATCCTGCTATTCCTGAAAACCTTCGCTACAGAAGAATTAAAGCAGTAATGGTATGAGGACCTCACGTTAATAGAGCAAAAGGATGATGAGAAAGTGAGAATGTATGCAGCAAGATTCCGAAAGTTATTGAAAAAAGTGAATCCTGACAACATGTTCCTTCAAAATCATATTATCTGTCTTTTTACCAGAGGTCTCAAGGGTGAAATAGCATCTTTGCTATATATTGATAGACCAAGAGATCTGGAGAATGCCATCAAAGTTGTTAAAGAAATTAAAGTAGGAAAGCAGTATAAAAAAAAGAAAGAAAAGGTTTGAAAAAATAGATAATAAGCTGGAAAAAGATGTGAAAGCATTGATGCAACAAATGCATCATCTCGTCAGTGTTATCGCAATGCAGGCTGAGAGTAACAGTGCTAAACAAAAGCCTCGAACAAATAAGTGTTACACATGTGGAGAGAAGAGGCACTTTACACGAGACTGCCCATTGACATGACGACCTGCTACATCAACCGCTGGATCTAGCACTGAACAATCAACCGAAGCCTATTTCGAAGAAGTAGTAGAGGTTTGCCAGATATCAGTCAAAGAAGAAGAAATGTTATATACCAGTTGATCCCAAAAAACTCAATCAAGAAGTAAATCAGTATGGGAAGGTCGGTTATGATCCTGAAGAAAACTAGAAGAAAAGGGTAAAGACAAAGCAAAAGTAGAAGTACCTTCTGTAATGCAAACAGGGTCATGAGTACAATTTATTGTACAAAAAGCCCTGACAGTGCAGCCTGTAGTTTGGATAGAACAATCAATACCAATGAAAGATGAAGATGAGATGATGGAAGAAGCAACGCCTATAATGTTAACCTCATCACTATTGTCGAAACCAAAGAGACCTAGGCGGAAGAAGGACCCATCACAAATAGAGTCGGCGTTTAAATATAACATTGTAAAAGATTTGTTTAGTACACCCACAAATATTACCATTGGACAAATGTTAAGTATTCTTGAACAACAAAAGAATCTCACCACTATACTAAAAAGACCCTACATAGAGCAAGAAGTTCATTATGTCAAGGTCAAAAGAAGAATGAACACCATGAGATGTAAAATAAAAATTAAGAGAATATCTGTGATAGCCATTGCTGATACAGGAGCTGCTGTAAGCTTCATGTCCAAGAGGCTGATGGATTGATTGGGTTTAAAGATAGAAGAGAAATCAATGATGTCAATTATCTCAATCACCAGTAATAGAATGAGGGTGTTGGAACAAATCAACAATTTGGAAATTACCATTTGTAAAATTTCTATCCCCTGCTCGCTACAAATAATTGACTCTGATGAAGAAACCTTATTACTAGAAAGAGATTGGTTAAAATAAATACAAGCAAGTATTTGCTTTAACAAAAGAATAATTATGCTTCAATATGATGATCAAATTATAGAAATTTCAATAATAAGAGACGAAGATGAGAGTGGAATTTCGTAATTAAGAGCCGAATAATTTATGTGCTCTCGTAATTGATCAGATCATGTCATCATGTCACCGAATAGCTTGGCATGCAGGCGTATGATTGTTGAGGTAATATTAAGTGAATTAATCAAAAGAAAAGTGACGATAAAAATGAAGGTAGTAATGATAAAATAAATAGTGGAGATGAGGAAAATGAATTGTTGGACATGTTGCAATATGAAGATGAAGAATTAAAAAGGCTGAAGGGTACTTTATGGAAGAAATTGTCAGCAAAGAAGAATTAGCAGAATCATCATGTTATGAGACAAACCCAGCAACATATTTGGTGCAAGCCGAGAAGTATATTGATGATAATGACACTTGGCATAAGCAAAATATAGGGGATCAAGATGAATAATAGAATCGGTATCCAAAAGTATGAAAAATAAGAACAAGTGGAATCATTTAAATATGGTGACTTAAACTGAGAAGCAATCTGATGATAAGAATGCCAAAAACGAACCCAACTGTCCTACATTCCTAGTATAATTAGAAGAACTATTGATAAAAGATAATAAGCAACAAGAAGAGACCATCAAGGAAAGAATAAGTGAAATTGGTACTCAGGAAGATATGGATCAAGAACAACAGAAAGAAGCGAAAGCATATCTAAAACGGAAAAACGATTTTTTTGTGAGATCGATCCAGGAATTGGAATGCACTGATAAAGTTTACTACGAGATTAGTATTGGTAATACCAAACCAATAAAGCAAGTCACTTATCGAATAGCATCTAGTATCAGTGATTTTGTAAAGCAAGAGCTTATTCAATTAAGGGAAAGAGGTTTAATTAGCAAATCATATAGCCCCTGGTCTTCGCCAATTGTAGTTGTACTGAAGAAAGAAGGAAAATTGCGATTATGCATTGATTACCAGAAATTGAATGCTATCACCAAAAAAGACGTGTATCCACTACCTCAAGTAGATGACCTTTTAGAGCTGTTTGTGAAAGTAAAATGGTTTAATATACTAGATCTCATAAGCAGATATTGACAGATTACTGTAAAGAAAGAAGATCGGAAAAAGACAGCCTCCGTAACACTGATAGGAATGTATGAGTTTAATATTATGCCCTTTGGGTTATGAAATGCCTCGGTGACGTTTCAATGGTTAATAGATTATATTAGAAAATTTATAGCAATATATTTGGATAGTGTAATAATTTTTTCGAGTGTATTTAGAGATCACTGTAATCATTTGAGTTTAGTTTTTGCAGTGTTTCAAGATATAGGATTAAAGTTAAACCTGGATGAATGCATTTTCTTTAAGCAAGAAATCAGATTTTTGGACCATATTGTTGATAGCGAAGGAAGCAAGCCAGATAAGATTAAGGTAAAAAAGATTAGAAATTTTTAAGCACCACAGAATTTCTAACAATTGTGAAGTTTTGTAGGTTTAGCATCTTATTACCAGAAGTTTATTCAAGGATTTGCAATGATTGCTTAACTATTATATCAGTTGACAAAGAAACATATAAAGTTTAAATGGAAACAAGAGCAAGAATGATCATTCGTGATACTGAAGCAACATTTGACAATAGCACCCATACTACGATATCCTGACTTTGATAACACTTTTTATATTCACACCGATGCATCAAGGATCAGGCTTGGCACTGTGTTAGTACAGAAAGATAACAATAATAGAGAATATGTCATCGTGTATGCCAGTAGAGGACTTACGAAATACGAACAAAACTATGCAGCCATGGAGTTAGATTGTTTAGCCGTAATATGGGTGGTGGAACACTTCTATCATTACTATAGGATGAATTCATTCGTAATGATCACTGATCATAGCGCATTACAATAGCTAAGGACATCAAAGCTAACAGGAAGAAGAATAAGGTGGATCTTATGACTTTAACCTTATAACTTTGATGTCAAGCATTGGAAAGGAAAGGAGCACAGCAATGCTGATGTGTTGTCTTGGCTCTGATATCAAAAAAAAAAGAAAAGAAATAGAAAAAAGATAGAGAATAGAGGAAAGTGGGAAGATTGAAAAAAAAAAGGAGAGAATAACAAAATCATTGTTGAGATGTCAAAGATAAGTAGGGGAGGATATTAGCTTTATAAAAGTCATATGGTATAGTTATGTACCATGATTATCATGTTGCGTACCCTGGAAATGTGAAGTAGCATTAATAATCAGCATAGGAAATGTAGTCATCAAAGCTTATATAACTTAACTATAGTTTGTTTTAGCTCCAATAGTCTATTTTCCCTTAATTGTTTTTCTAATAGTAGCAATGATATAAATAGAAATGCCAATATATGAAAAAAAAGAGAGATAAAAAATCAAAAAAAAGGGAATAATAAGTAAAATTGAACCACCAAATAAGAAATATTGTAATTAACAACTTACCTTTTCAAGTATACACTATACAAAGAAGGATAATTGCTGCTATAGGACATAGCCCGAAATTATCAAGAGAAGAGCTGGTGTTGGAAAAGAAGAGAAAAACTTGTTAATGATGAAAAGCCCTAGCTAAATTAGTTTTATGTACCTCAACTTACCTTAGTTATATGAAAATTGAACCGGTGAAGTGACTAACTTGCTGTTTTTCAACCCAACAATAAATAATATAAAGTCTTTTATATTTGCTAAAAAACTCTATTTTATTATTGGTTTTTTTTTATTAATTACTATTTATATAATTACTATTTTGGATTTGTATATGCCTCTACTGATCTGTTTATATATATTTCTATTGTTTTCCATGTTTTCATTTTATCTTTTTTCATTTTTAACTCAGTTTTGACTTGTATATATATTTCAATTTCTTTATACATTTTTGTGATATCTGGCTCTTAATTTTTTGGTATTTCTTTTTTTGTTTTGTGTTTCTACTTTTCTTGTTCTCTTGATTGTCTTGTTTGGTTTTTTTAATATTGTTTCTAATAATAGATGGTAATGCCTAAATTCTTTCTAATGTATTGATAACTTAATTATAAATCTTCGAGCTTTGTTTTGTTTTGATTATTGGAACTACTACTGCATTTTTCTTGTTTATTATTTATATATATATATTGTTTTCTTGTTTATTATATCCATATTTTGTGATCTGTGGATCTATAGTGTAGTGGTTAACACTTCACAAGTCAAATCACAAGATACCAGTTCAATCTTATATGAAAGTGGTTAAATAAAATTAATATAGTATCTGGTTCCAATACTTGTAAAAGCACTGTTTCTCAAGAAAAGCCATTTCATACACTAATTCAGCTGATATTGAAATTGTGATTTCCAGAAAAGGTGTCAGGTGCAACAATTATCTGATTGATATTACTATGATTACCAGAAGTTGCAAGGTATATAAGATGTCCACTTTCAGTAAGGTTCATATATTTTATTTCCATTATCTGTATATTACCAATTAATCTCAATATATCAGACTTTAATTTTTCAAATTTTATAGTAATGGACGGTCACATTTTAGTATTATAACACTCCTGTAGAATCAATATAAAACATGTATAAATTAAATAAATAAATGCATAGCATGGCCCAGCTAGTCAAGTTAAAAAAAAATATTTATATTCTATATATTTTTGTAATGGAAAATTTTCTACTATTTACATTATATATTGTACTTGAATTGTATTTACTTATTTTTTTTTGTCTATCTTTTTTTTCAATATATATTTGTTGATTTATTGTTATTGCTAAATATTTTGTATTTTGATGTTGGTGTTTGTTAAGGTTTTTCAATTATTAAATTGAATTGTATTATGTTAGTCTATCAATGTTATATCTTTATTTGTTAATTGATTAATCTAAATAGCAGTATTGTTTTTTGATATTTGTGAATCATTTTAGTTGATGACTCATTGATTTTTTCTTTGGCATAGCTTTAATTTGTTTTTATTCTAATAGATATATTTGATATGCATTTGTTATTTATTTTATAAATATTATATTTAGTTTTCTTATAATTTATCTGTTTTTTCAGAACTATTCTTGTTTCAGTATATTTTTGATTATGTATAGTTAATTATCTGAAAATTTTTTTAGCTTTTCTTGTATTATATAAGATTTGATATTATATTCATCTTTTTTAATTTTATTGATAATTTGGCTTAGTAAGTTATTCTGGTTTTTTGTATTAAAATATTGTCTTTTAAGATGTTCTTTAATGCTCACATTGTATTTTGTAATTGTTATAATCTTTCTCTTACTATAGTATCACATATATTGTACTTGTTTAGGTTAACAAGTATTGTTTTGATATACTGTTGTATTTGCTTATTTTCAGTACTGAAAATTTGATATTTGAAGTAGCAATATATTCCACTATTGATTGCTATGCTTGGCATGTTATATTTGTATTTTAAGATTACTCAGATTATATCATTTCATTTGTTATATGTATATTTTGTTGTTACTATATTTTACATAAGATATATTATTTCTAAAATAGTTAATTATATATTTTTATTGTTTATTAGTAATGGTACATAATATATTTGTTATTGCTTGGATTTTTTGTTTAATTAGCTTTAGCTGATGTTTTTGCTTTTTTTTAAAATACTAGCTGGGCCTTGCCTAGTATACTTTATTAGTTTGTGATATTTACATTAATTGTTTACAAATTTGTTTACATAAATGTTATAACTTCACTTCTATTTATATATCAAACTATATCAAAAGTTTTCCAAATATTAGCTTTGAGTTATTTGATTTATTTTCAAGTCTAGATGAAAGAAAAGGGATCAAAAACTAATGTACTAAGGCTCTATTAGTGTTAGTAAATAGTATATATTTATAGTTATTGTATTCTGCATTCAATTTGTACGTTGTGAACTATTTTGTCATCTTTTTCCCTATTCTATTGCTTTTCTTTTTTTCTCTTTTGAATTTCAGCCTCTGGTTTCTGTTTTTTTCTTTGTGTTTTCCTTTCCTTTGTTTCTTTTCCTTCTCTTCTTTTGAGTTGTAATGCTGTTTTCTTTTTTCTATTCTGCTATTTTACTGCATCTATCTTTTCACTATTCTTTCAGCTTTGCATTTATGCAAGCTGTGATTGCTCTACATGTCTCTGTAACTTTCTCTCCTACTTTGTTCTTTATATATTTGATTATTTCTTTTGTGAACACTGCCTTTATTATTAGTGTTCTTGTATATTCTGAGTCAATGGCTCTGTGTCTCAGGTATTGTTCTTCTTTTTGTTTTTTTTTCTTGCCCTGGCACGGCTTTTTTGTTTAACAATTTTGTTGTATTCATCTATAATATTCTCTTTAAAGTGTTCATGTATTATGTACTGATGTGTCTTTGTATTTGCCTTGCAAATTGGATATGTTGCTGTTTTATAAAGTTTAGGTCTGTATTCTGCTAGTTTGTTAAGAATTGAAAGTTTTTCATTAAGTATTCTATATTGAAAGTTTCTGCTTATGTGGTCTTGTTTGTCTGTTTTGTTACTTGTGATTGGTGTCAATTGCTATGCCTTATGCATTGTTTTCCAATTTATTTTTTTTCCCTATCATCTATTCATGCCATGTGTCAGTTTTGGATTAACTATTTTATCAGCCATTATATACTTTGTTGTCTCTTGATAAAGCTGTTAATGTCTATATCTAAAATTGTATCTTTCCAGGTAATACTAAAGTATGTGCCTTCTGTTGGTTGACTCATTTTAATTTCTTGTTCTCTATTTTTATGTGCTCTTTCTTTGACCAGTTTGTTTGCCTTTTCATTTTCTCTAATGCCTGTGGGTGCTTTACCTTGGTTAATATTGTTAATTCTGCTCTGTCCTTAATAGTTTTTTTATGTGTCTAATTGGGTATATCTGTTATAGTTTTGTTTTCTTTTTTTTTCCCTCCTGTTATATTTTGTATTGCTGCCTTGCTATTTGTATATATGTTGATTTCTGTATTGGTTGGTGCACATTTGAGCAGGCTAAGAATCATTAAGAGTTTTATCCTGGTGAATAATAGGAAGTCTTATATTTTTGCTAAGAATTCTATTTCTTCATTGGTTTCTTTATTGATCACTATCTATCCTATTCACATTTTGTATTTATATATGCCTATTTTTTTTATAAATCTATTTATATAGGCTTCGATTAGTTTCCATGTTCTCATTTTCTCTTTTCTCATTTTTAACTTATCTTTGGTTTGTAAACCAACCTTTATTTCTTTGTATGTTTTTATATTATCTTTTCTTGGCTTTTTCAAGGCTTCTGTTCTTGTTCTGTACTTTGGCTTTCTTTGTTTTCATTTTTGTTTTATATGATTTTTTTGGATATTGTTTCGAATGATGGGTAGAAATACCTATATTCTTTCTAGTGTGCCCATAATTTGGTTGTGTATCTTTGAGCTTTTTCCAGTTTTAATTACAGAAACTATTACTGTGTTTTCCTTGTTGATCATTCTGATACATATGTTGACTTCTTGTTTATTATGTCTGCATCCTATACATTTTTGTAATGATAAGTCTTCTGCTATTTATATCATGTATTGTACTTGAACTGTGTTATCTTGTTTCTTCTTCTGTCTGTCTTTCTTTCCTATATATATTTGTTGATTTATTGTTGTTGTTAGGTATTTAGAATTTTTGATGTTGGTGTTTTCTGATGTTTTCAGTTGTTAGATTGAATTGGGTTGTATCAATCCTGCAATATTGCATTTGTATTTGTTGGTCAACTAGTCAAAATAACAGTGTTGCTCTTTGATATCTTTGAACTATTTTGGTTACTGGCCTGTTGCTTTTTTTTCTGCTATGGCTCTAATTTGTCTCCATTTTAGCAAATATGTTTGATATGCATTTGTCATTTGTTCAATAAGCATTATGTTGTGTTTTTTTAGATTATATTTGTTCTTCTTGAACCATGCTTGTCTCATTAAACTTTCGATTGTGTGCAACTGTATATCTGGAAATGTTTTAGTTTTTGCATGCTATATTAGATTTAATGTTGTATCTGTCTTCATTGATTGTGCTAATAATTTGGCTTAGCAAGTTGTTTTGATCTCTTTGGATTGGTATTTTGTCTGCTAGGATGTTTTTTGGTGTCCATGTTGTGTTTTGTAGGTGTTATAGTCTCTCTTGTACAATTTTGCCACATGTATTGTGTTTGTTTAAGTGGACAAGTATTGTTTTAATGTGCTGTTGTGCCTACTTGTCCTCTGTGCTGAATATTTTGTATCTGAAGTAACAGTATATTCTGTTGTTAATTACTGTGCTTGGCATGTTGTTCTTGTATTTGAAGACTGCTCTGATCATGGCCTCTCACTTGTTATATATGTGCTTGTTACTACTATGTATTGCATAAGATATGTTATTGCTGGGATAGTTATGTAATTAATAATATATCTTTGTTGTTTATCCATAATAGTACATCTTATTAGTATATTTGTTGTTGCTTGGATTTTTTGTTTAATTAGTTCTAGCTGGTGCTTTTTGCTTCCTGTTGCTATTATCTATATGCCAGAATTCTAATAGCTTTGGTTTTTAGTTTTGGTATGATTTTGTAACCTTGTATTTTGATGTGTTCTTGTTTTCTAAAGTTAATTGTAATAAGTATCACCTTTTCTGAATTGATTTTGAGATTGACTATTCTTGTAAAGCTTTCTGTGGTTTTGGTAATTCTTTACATGCCTTGCTTGTTTTTTGTCAGCCATATTGTGTTATCCATATATGATATCGATGCAACTTTCATTGTTGTAATTTGCCATTTGCTATATCTTCTTATTGGTTTTTGTATTATTAATTGGTACCTATATCTAGATTTTTTGATTTTGTTTATAAGTGAATCATAGTATATTTTCTATAGTAGTGGAGATATTGTGTTCTCTTGGTCTATTTCTAATTCATATTGGAATGGAGTTGTGAAGCCATGGCATGTTATAATGTAGTTGTTATGATTTTCAAGCAGGTTCATTATTATATTGATAGTATTTGCTGGAATCTTGATTCTCTTTAAGGATTTTTTTAACATTTTATGCTTATTGAGTCATATGCCTTGCTAATGTCCTGATTTAAAATCCAATATTGATTTTTGTTTTCTCTTGCCTCTTCCATGACGTTATTGATGATATTGATTGGTTCTTGTATATCCCCTCCTGGAAGTCCTGCCCAGTTCTTATTGAATATAATTGGATATTTTATCATGATCTTCACTAGTCTATTGTTGAGTATTTTTGTGAATATCTTCTTGATTGTTTCTAGGAGCATTATTGGTCTTACTAAATTGAGATTGTTTTGTCAGTCTGTTTTCTTGGAAACTGAATAGATTATATTTTTCTGCTATTTTCTGGGGATTTTTCTGATTACTAATATTGCATTGAAAATTTTAATGATTCTTTTTAATGCTTTTTCTTCTAGGTGTTTAAGAAGCAGGTAGCTAATGCTAGACTTTTCAAGACAGAGTTGTTTAACATACTTTTAATTATTTTCTTGATTTCTATTGTTTGAATTATTGCTGAGGTCTCTTGATACTATGGTTCCAAAAATTAGAATCGAACAGAATCACAGGGAATCACATAAGGTTCGAAACACTATTAAAAATGATAATGGAATATACCCCACTTATTAAATTTAATATAAACTTGAGAATCAAATACAGAATCAAAGAGAATCATTAGGATCCTTACTTGATACCACTCTTGCTTGATACTTTCTTTGGATCTGTATTCTTGTTTTCAAGATGTCCATTCTGCTTGCGAGATGGGGTCATGTGTGACTATGTATTTCTGGAAGTGTGTACATGTCATCTCTTTAATTTCATTTGGGTCTGTAGTGACTGTAGTTTTTGATTCTTGTGTTATGATTTTGTTTATTTGAATTGTTGGTCTTGAGTGATTTAGAATTGATGCAATTATCTTTTTCTTGTTTTCTATATAGTTTATTTTTCTTTGTTTAATAACTTTTTTAATTTTTCCTTTCTTCTTGTTTGTTTGTCATTTCAATTATCTTTCTGATAATTTTATAAATTTGTTTGATGCCTGCTAGTCATGTGAAGACTTCTTCTGATTTGGGATTGATACTGTTCCATGATGCGCTTGGTGTGTATTGCTTATCTTAGTTAATTTCCTTCACTAGTTCTTTGATCTTCATTTTGTGAAGCTTGATTTTTGTTCAAGGGTAAAGTATCTTCTGGCAAGTATGTTTAGTTTTCTGATTGCAGTGATTTTTTGGTGTTTTGTTATTGCTTGGTACATTAGATTTTTCCCTTTTTTTTGTTTCTTTTTCTTTGGGATATGTTGGTAGACTGCTCTGTAAATAACCTTCCATGTTTTGTTTCAGAGTTTATTTGATGTAAGTGTATCTGTTTGTATATTGACTTTTTGTTGTTGGATCTCCTCTTCAATTTGTTTATATTTTCCTATGTTTTGTTATTGTTCTTTTGGTGTTGAATATATTATTACAGTTGAAAGATGGTGGTTTCTTTTGTTAAGTAATGATTTTTGTAATCTTGATTTGATATATTCTAATGTTGTAATCATTGTTTATTAGCATGTTTGATAATTTTATTTGCTTTTATTAAGTTCCAGTTGTTATTAGGAGATAACCAAATAGGATTTATGTATGTTTTTGTTATGCACATATTTATTCAGATGTATCTTTTGCATTCTGGCCATATTTCTCTAAAGATGTAAATATAGCTGAGTTAAATAAGAGTTCTAATTGTTTGTAATATTGGAAACTGGTTTCTGCTTGCTGGTTGTTTATCTAATCAAAAGTTTAAAGGGTGTTAAAGTCTTCTAATATAATTATGTTCCATCCTTTGTGATGTCTGGTCCAGACTTTTTCTTGTATTCAAATAATTGTCTTTTTGTAATTCTTGTTGTTTTGTATTGGTATATATATTCTGATTATATTTATATATTTGTGACCTTTGAAGTTTAGATTGATACATATCCCTCTTTCTTTCTGGTATAGATTCAATTTTGCCTATATGGTTTGCAATATCTTCTTGGATCATAATTGCAATTCTAGCTTCTTTGTTGTTATTACTCCAAGTTGTGTGGTATCTGTGATTGCTTGAGATAACTTGAGTTTTTGTAAGAACTGCTATGTCTATTGTAAGAGGGAAAGAAAATAGAAGGTAACATGGTTTGGGTCACGTGATTAATGATCAACCCAGTATCGCATCGAAGAAATAGAGCTTAGTAGAGACCTAAAAATATGAGTAATGATAATGTAATTAGTAGCTGACTTATGTAATTATCAACAGAATGTGTTAGAATTTCTTACCTTTTCTTGTCTTTTCGATTTCTTTCTATTTTGTTCTTGGGAAAAAGATATAAATTAGTAGATAAAATTTAGTAAATGTAAAAAGGTTCAAACTCACTTTTTAATAAAGAAAACACTTACCTTGGCCAAATCTAATGCCTCACCAAAAGCCCTATCATTAAATAAATTTAACACCACTATTCCACGAATTTCACTATCAGTTAGCGACTGACTCGCCGTACCACTCCCACAATATACAGTGTTCCATTTAAAAGCCATGAAAGTATTATATGTTAGTATTCTTATTATTAATCTCTTCAAAATTATAAATTATTATTATTAATATAATGGATGATGCAATTTTTGTGAGATGTGATTGGTAAAAAAGAATTTGTTGATCTTTTGGAGGGGGTATACTATATATATGAAATTTGTTATATTGTAAGTTAATACTATTTTAGTACTATTTCAATATTGATTTTAAGCTTTAATAATAATATAATTAATATATTATTAAATCTAAAAGTTTAACCTTTTCAAAATAGAAAATTTTATACCAAAAATAAATTCAACACATTAATTTTGCTAATAATAAACCTATAGTATTTTTATCTACTAAACAACTTTACTTAGAACTCAGAAAAAGATTTCAGTTACTACTTTTGTGATAAACAAGAACTTCAATCAAATGTTGATAGTATTCAATCAAAAATATATTATTATATCATATAATCAAGTGATAATCTCCAAGTTATAAACATAAAGGATTGAGAAACATATTACAAATTAGCTTTTATTAACTATTTTCATATTTGTATTATTTGTTACTTTCAATAATTTAGTACATCAATTATATTATTTATTTATTTTTATATAAATAGAATAATTATATATTTCATATATAAGAAAGAAAATTATAGAAAAATTATAGAAAAGTTGTAAAGGAAATGAAAAGAGACTTGTAGGAGAATTAAAGGTGAAATTGATAAAATTAAAAGTGTAGTAATGTTTTGATAATAAACAGTTCTTTACAAATCATCACAATTATATTTGTTTTTATATAATTATAATTGTTACATCTCTTGTCTTATAATTAAAATTTTTTTAAAATTTTACAAATATTATCATTTATTCAAAAATAACTTATACAAAAGTTTCAAGATTTCAATATCAAATTTAAAATTTATAAAGATGGATTAACAATTTATGAATTCTACTATATATTTAATATTTTAAAAATATAAAAATCAAAAATATAATATAATATTTATATATCAATTTAATTTTTATGTTATAATTAAATTAAATTAATTAATTGCTAAAAAACTTTTCCTAAACAATTTGTATCTGAAAAAAATTATCAAATAAAAAAATTCAAAAAATTAGCAAAAGATCTTGAAGAGTTGTTCCTATTCTTCAAGAACCAATTTTTTAAATTAATTTACAATTTATTAAACATACTTATTACTGATATAATTAAATACTTAGCAATAATAATTTACAAAATAACAATATAAATATAACTTATATTACCTTTCCTACTTCATATATTTATCTCTACAAATTTTTCAATCTATATAAAGTTTGATTAATTCTTGTTTATCTTCAAGAAAAAAACTATAAGTATCTTAAAATTATAGTTATATCTTTTGAAGTTTGCAAAAAAAAACTTGGCAATTATTTATTAAAATTAAAACCTCTCTTCTTAATTTTATAATCCAATTAGGGCTTCTAACAAGCCAAGTCAAGTTTGCTATCAAGCTTTTTTTCCCATTTTTTATATAATAGATTATAATTCAATCAAATTTTATAATAGTATCTATAAAAACTCTCTCCTGATCACATTCATTTTGTTAAAAATTTTTCTTTTATAGTAATTTTAAGCAAGAAAAATGTTTTACTCTCTTTATCACAAGAAAGTCCAGCTCAGAAACTTAAGAACCTTCAAGACAACTGGTGCAGTAGGATAGAACCTCTGATCAAAGTCTACTCAAGTTTGGGAATCTTGTTTATCCTTTGGTTACATAGAAAAAGGCCCATAACAGTTCTCTATTCTTTTGTTCTCTTGTACACCTTCTTACCTTTATTTTATCATAAAAACCATCTACATTATTACTATCATACTTGCTAAACCAAATACTTTTCAAAACATACACTCAAACAAAGTTATTGGATCTACTGTTTGTTTTAATACAATCTTTACACACAATTCTATCATAATGACACTTACTGCACCACTCCAAAATCTTCAAAATTTTTTGTCCAAAAAACTGAAATCAGTTTACTTCTTTCAAATAATCAACACTCTCCAATCATCTAATCAAATTTCGTCTAAAAATCAAAACAAAAATTGAACCTGTTTAAACCAGTTTTATATCACAATAACAACAATCACAACAACAACGTCAATCACACTACTACTGACAACTATAACAATAAACAATGTCACATATACTCTACTATTTATAATAACCAAAGAGCTGGAGAGATAGAACAATAAGCCTGTCCAGGGGCTCTTTTGAAAAAATAATTGATTTTCTACTTATAGATTTTATAGTTTACTTCATTTAGTTTTAGTTTTAGTTACATTTACTTTTTTTTCTCTCTCAATTACTATAATTTCTAAGTAGGCATACATAGCTGCTTGGCATTATTTAATTAACATATTAGTTTTAAAATGTTTTTTCTAGTAGAAGTTAAATGATTACTGTAGGCAGGCTAGCATTAAACTCACTGCAAATCGCATGTGAGAGATGTTGTTTCTTTTTAAATATATACCCTGTAATATATATGTGGTGTAAATTATTTTGCTGTTGACTCAATTCCCAAAATTCTCAAAAATAATTGCGTCATGACTCAATTATTTATATGTTTTAATAGTGATTCAATTATTTATATGTTTTAATAGTGACTCAATTAATTGCATCAAATAATTGTGTCAATTGTGTCAAAGATCTACAAATTTCAGCAACATGTATACCCTGTAATATACGAATAAATAAAGAAATGGTGTTTATCTATTCAAAAATATATATATACATATATATATATATAATAGTATTTATATTATACAAGTTTCTAAAAATAAAAAATAAGTATATTTTTTGGAGCTCTATATCCAATTTATTTTGAATACTAATACTCTTTTTATTTATTGAACAATAATATAATTAATATTATAAAAGAACTTTTTAAAAACAATTTAAACTATAAGTTAAATATTTCTTGAAACAAAATCAATATTAATATCAATAAAAAGAAAAATATCTTTATCTTGGAGCAAAAAACTGAAACATCTATACTCCTTTAAACATACCAGTGTCAACTGAAAAAATAATTACAAACAATAGTATACAAAATAATTATAATAATGAAATATTCTATACAATTACTTCTAAATATATAAATAATTATATCAGTTTATATGCAACTTTTCCTAAATATATGGACAATAACTTAATCCCACATGCAACTAATATACAGTAAATCACTTATCAATTAACATCAGCACAATGTTTTTCTTATTTTCAAGCTTAACTGTTACAATTAAAGCTAGCTTCAATATGAAAATTAATAATTACTCTATCCTATTTAATCAATTGAAACCTTGAAAACTCTTTCTAATTTCTGGACAGATTAAATTAATAAGTTTTTGAAGCTAGCATAAAATAATACATTTTCTAGTAAAAATAATATTAGGAACAATACATTCTTAGACAAATAGAAAAAAATTTTGAAACTATATAACAAACAAAACAAATATGACAGAACTATCAAAGCTATTATTAATCTTTTTTTTGAAAATCAAGATCAATTTTACTAGTTTATTCAGAACTTTTCTCAAGAGTATTTTCTTAAAAATTAAATATAGAAACTGTAACTTTTTCAAAACCTTTATCAAGAATGAACTAATTAAAAGCCAATATTAAAATAATATAAATTAATTAAGAAGAAATTTTATTTCAACTATTACTAGATTAATAATTTGGATTATATTTCAAGATTAATCAAAAACAAAATCAAAGAAATGATTAATAAAACATTGTTTATCATATACTTTAAATCTACAGATCTTATACTTTTCAAATATTGACATACAGTTCAACTTATAAAATATGGATTCAACTTTTTTGTAAACTCCTTACTAGAAAATGTCAACTATTAAAAGCTATATTAAACCTGTTAGAAAATAATTCAGAAAAATCCATTTAAGATTTCTAAAAACCTAAAAGATATTTTAATTTCAATAATAATAAGACTATTCAAAATTATTTTAATATTAAAGACTAGTGATATTAGCAAAATTACAAGTAAAAATTTTATAATAAACTCTATCAAAATAGATATTATTTAATTTATTGTTTTTAAAAAAGTTTTTCAAAATATTATATACTGTATAATAATTTAAAAATCAACTATAAGTTTTTAAAAAACAGATTATTTTTTAACTATAAAGAAACATAGTTTTTAATAAGAATAATAAGAATAAAATTAATATCATATAATCAAAAATTTATTTTGAAAATTTAAAAAAAAAATTTTTTAAACCAGTATTAAATCAAATAATAATAATATAATTAGTATTAAATTAGATAATAATATTAAAAAAAAATAGAAATTGTTTATTTTTTATTATATTTTCAAATTTTTGGGGGTTTTTTTATATAACTATATAAAATTTTAATATTAATTTTATAACAAAAAACATGTTTAAAATAGTAATTATAAATATTTTAATAAATTAAATATTTTATTATAATTTATTGTTTTTACAATTTGATAATAATTATAAAATTTGATATTTTATTATCTTTCTTAAAATATTTTTTTTTAATTTTTATATTTAAAAAACCAATAAAATCTTTTTATTTACTATTTAACATTCTAATTTTATTTTTCTTTACTTATTTTATTCTTTTAGACATTTATATAATAATTAAAAAATTCAATAATTTTAAGAATAGCTAAATCAAATCCATATTTTAAGCAAAAAAAAAAGAAACAATTTATTTTGATATTTGATTAAGTTTTTGGCTATTAGTAACAAACTTGTCAATTTAAATATTAACAATATTAAATATATAGATAATTATTTTTGAAGGTAACAAAAATATTAATAAAAAATTTTTAAGGATCTTTTTTTAGATATAGTATATTATTTTTAAAGACTTTTTTTTATATATAATTTTAAGTAACCTTTTTTAAAAAGTTCTAGAAAATTCTCTAAAATTCTAGAAAGTTTATAGAAAAATTTTATACAGTTCTAGAAAATTCTAGAAAATTCTATCAATCAAGATATTAATCAATTATTTTTATATAAATAGAAGATATTTTTTCAAATCTTATTTTTAATTTTTTCCTTACTTTTCTATATGTCTTCTATAAATCCTTAAAAAAAAAAAAAAAACATATCAAAAACCTTTATCTCCTTAACTAGCAACATCTTCACAAATTGCACATGCCAAATAATAACAGACCTTGGCCTCACTTAACAAATCATAATTCCTGATGGAATCGACCAAGAAAAAACATTATCACCTCTCTGGTGGATCACCTTTTATGATCTATTAATCTCAGCTCTCATACAATAACCATCAAACCTAAAACACAACACCATAGCATATATGGATGATCTCAATTTTCTGGTGACCTCAAAATCTGAAATTCAAAACAACCTAAATATTGCAATGAAATTCTTTCAACTAATGACATCAAAGCTAATCCAACGAAAATCAAACTACTAGTTATGAACAGCAAAGTTTCCAACAAAAAAATCTTTCAAGAAATAACATCAATTCTTTCATCACTGTAATGGTTTCAATAAAGGAACATGTTAGTCATTAATAGTTTGTCATTATTAAAGGAAAACTTTATTAATGGAGAGTGGAGCAGACAACTCTAAAGATAATTAAA
>CAJVPV010000945.1:0-18078 GCA_910591835.1 Acaulospora morrowiae
CTTTTTGCCTTTGCGATATTGAATTTGAAAGGGGTAATCGGTAATAGTAAGAATCCATCGAGTCATTCATTTTGTCGAGTTTGGATTATTCATCATCCATTGTAATGCTACATGATCAGTTACTAATGTAAAGTCCATTAAATATATATAAGGTCAGAAATATTTCATCACCTATACAGATACAAGACATTCGATTTCAGTTGGTGAATAATTATATTCAGCTTCAACTAAACTTCAGCTTGCGTAGGCAACTATGTGTTCGTTTCCTTCATCATTCTTTTGTGCCAAGATTGCTCCTAATTTCAAATAAGAAGCATTAGTATATAGAATGAATGGTTTGGTAAAGTCTGGATAAATTAAGATTGGTGTTGTGGTCAACTTTTCCTTAAGGAGTTCAAATGCTTTTTGACAGTCCTCATTCCAAATATAGGGTATGTTTTTTCTTATCAGCCGATGCATTGGTTCCACAATTAAAGCAAAATCTTTAATAAAACGACAATAGTATGAAGCTAATCCAATAAATTCTCTCAACTCAGTAATATTTGTTGGTACCGAAAAGTTTTTGACTTTTTCCACTTTGCCAGGATCCGGTTGAATTCTTTTTTCACTAACTATGTGTTCCAAAAATGCCAGTTCCTTTTTACAGAAATGACATTTTTCCAAATTTATTTTGAGATTGGCCTGCTGGAATCTTTTCAAAACCTTGGTAAGGTGTTGAATATGCTCCTCAAATGTATTAGAGAAAACATTAATGTCATCCAAATACACTAATACATATTTATCCTTTATGTCATAAAATATGTGGTCCATTAAGCGTTGAAAGGTGGCAGGTGTATTTATTAATCCAAAGGGCATAACATTGAATTCAAAGATTCCTTGCTTGGTGATGAACACAGTTTTTTTCCTATCTATTTCATTCATCTCTACTTGCCAGTATCCGCTTGCCAAATCCAGTGATGAGAACCATTTTGCCTTTCCTAATGAATCCAATATTTCATCAATCCTTGGTAAGGGATATGCATCTTGTTTGGTTACTTTGTTCAACTTGCGATAATCGACACAAAATCTTGTTTTTCCATTTTTCTTTTTAATCAAAACAATTGATGATGCCCAAGGACTAGATAATGGTCGAATAATATTTTGTTGCATCATTTAATCAATTTCCTTCCCAACAAATTCATGTTCAGCCAGCAATAAATGGTATGCTCTCTGCTTGATTGATAAAACATTTTCAATAATAATGGAATGGATTACTAAATCAGTTCATCCAGGTGAATCATCATCTGTAGTTATAATATCCTGATATTCCTTTAAGAGATTGTCCAATTGCTGTTGTTGGGTCACGCTTAGGTCAGGTGGTTCCTTGATACCTGTTTCCTTATACTCCTGATTCACATATTGAACAAGTTCCAAATCTCCAAATTTTTGTTAACAATTGCACATTTATCCTCCTTGCTTTCCAAATAATTATTACATCCACAAATAGTGTTCAATCCCTTCCAATCATATGCCCTGGTTTTGCTTCCAATGATTGGTTGGTTTAAGTTCCTCAATTCCTGCACATATTCGATCAGTTCCTCCCTATTTTTAATGATAATAGTCCGATTGTTGATTTGTACCAATGGTTTTTCATCAGAGTTTCCTACAAGTACACAGTATTGTTTGTCCTCCAGTTCCTCCTCCAATTTATATTCCAGTTCCTCTGGTTCCAGCGGTATTGTTTCCTCTTTGATTGCATTTCCCAAGTTATCATATTTTGGTTTTTCCCAACAAGAGATTTCACAGCGAAGTTTTTGTCCATTATAATATAATTCTATTATTCCATGATTAAAATCTATAATCTTATTTGTTTTTGTCAGCCAGTCATTTCCCATGATAACAGTATAAGTTGTTGCTTCAGACACATCCACATCAATTGGTATTGTTGTTTCCTTAATGCTTATTGGTAAGTCCTTTACTTTTCCCAAGGAACGTTGTTTTTCTCCATTAACATCCATCAGGTTGACTTTAGATGGTTCATCAATTGTTTGTCCCAATTTATCCAAGAAAGTTTTTGAAACTAAGTTTCCTGTAGATCCAGTATCAATTACAAGATATATAAGTTGTCCATCCAAGTGAGCTTCATAATATATCACATCAACAGCCTTTTTCTCTTCATTTGAGGGATTTGTCCATAGAGAGGTACGCTCATCCTCCAGAGGTACCTTTATTAGTTTAAAGACTTCTTGACTTGTTTGGCGGTCTCCAAAAAGTCTCCCATCAGTACATTCATCTATTGATTGCGGTTGTTATCCCCTTGATTTGATGACTGTTGTTGATTGCGCTGAGGACAATTTTTTGCAAAATATCCAGGTTTGTTACAAATAAAGCAATTCCTACTCCCCTGATTATTATTGTTGTTGTAGTTGGATCTCCTATTATTGTTATTGTTATTCCTTGGATTATTAGATTGGTAAGATCTGCAATTAATAGCAATATGTTCTCTCCTTCCACATTTGTTACAGGTGCGTGTTTCTCTTGAATTATTATTGTTGCTGATATTTTTCCTTGAGGTTTGTTAAATGGCCAGTTGTTGGAATCCTTGTGTTAGTTATGTTAATGCCATTCGAATATCCTGTAGTTCATGGCCAGTGTTATTGGAGCTTGGAAGCATTGAGTAAGCACTTAAGGGAGCATGCCTAGATAAAGTTGATTCTACTGCTCGTGCTCGATTAAGGGCTTCCTCAATGTCAGCAGGAATGGATATTTCCACCGGTTCCCTAATTTCATTCCTTAATCCACTAACAAATTGTTGTAATTTATCCTCTGCTGGGTATTCTTCATTTGGATCTACTCGATAGTATAAGGCCATAATGGCATCCCAATATTCATCAACAGTTTCCTCAGGTTTTTGGATTCGATTCCTTAATTGGTTCATCCATCTTGATTTTTGATGAGGGGTGCACCATTTGTGATGGAAGCAATAAGTAAATAATTGGTTAGGATATATATTACTGTTTCACAAGTTAATACGCCGTCCTATTTCTATCCACCAGATATAAGCAATTCCTTTTAAATAGACTGGAAGAAGGTCCAATCGTCATTCCTCTATCATATTATTTGCTATGTAAGCATTATAGAAGCTGTGTAACCAAGCTAGTGGATCCTGTTCTCCTCCTCCAAAAGTAGGTAATGGTACCAAATGAGTTTCCCTTATTCCATTTTGAAACTTCACTTGTCATATGGTTCAGTTCAAATTTTGCAATACGGTGGTCAAATCCTCCTTCGGATTTTGTCCTGATAGATCATTGCTAACATGACTCCTTTGTTCCTCTTCATCACTGTAGTCTCCTCTATTGTTTTGTTGATCCTCCTCCTGTCAGTTTTGATCATCCTCCTTATCCTGGAAGTTATTTCTCCGGTATGATTGCTTCTCTCTTTGTCATAGCATTGGTAGTGACTGCCTATTATTATTACTATTATTCCTTATTTGCTGTGTAGGTGTTAATCCAAGTCCAAATGGGTATTGCCTTTGATTGTTTCGATCCATGGATTGAGCGATTCGTGTACTTAAGCTTTGCTCAGATATAGTAGATTGATTTTCAGGTGTGGTTGGGTCGTTTTCACTTGATTCAGGTGAGGGGCTAATATCAAAGTAAGAGCGGGTAGCAGAAAAATGCCTTGGTGTTGATAATACTCGTGGTGTTGTCCAATCCTGATATGTGTTGCTCATGCAATCCTTTCAATTGACAGATCCTTTAAAGAGACTGTCCTTTTTCCAATTTTCAAGTTATTCAATCCTTTAAGGCAACTGTCCTATTGCCAATTTCCAAGTTATTCAATCCTTCAAGGCGACTGTCCTGTCACCAATTTCCAAGTTATTCAATCCTTCAAGGTGACTGTCCTGTCGTCGTCGCCAAAAATGTGATCAAAATCCGTTTGATCCATATCCGAGTAGTAGTTTTTAGAAGGAATTAGAGATTATATAGAACAGTCCGTCGTCCTAGAGATAATCTCTCACAAATATTCCAAGGTACGGCAAAGATTCTCCAATGAATCTTTGTAACCAAAATGTGTTTAATAAAATAACAGTGTTTTATTAAGACACGAAACCAAAAAGTCAGACAATTACAAGAATGAGTTATCCAGAAACTAAGTGAAAATTACATGGACAGCAGCTACTTATATAGTGTTTTCTATCCTAGACTATCTGGGCTGCCTGGGCTGTTTGGGCTGCCTGGGCTGCCTGATCTACGTGTCGCGATGTTATAATTTCATAGATTATAGGCCTTGTAAATTCTTTGGGCCTTCCGGGCTGTTTGGACCTTCCAGGCTGTCTGATCTATGTTACACATGTTATAAATAGTTATTTATACTATAATAAAATAATAAATCCTACTGCTAAAAATAAACTAATAGTAATTCAAAAAAAATAAGTAAAAATAAAACTAAGTTATCCATTTTATCACAATACGCATTAATCGAAACAATTCTATCCTAAGATACAAACCTAAACAACAAACACGTAAACAAAACACATGTTCTTAAATCATCATGTCAAGTCAAAACACACCTTCAAACCATACTATCCAACAAACAATACCTCTGAAGTCTCAACATAACACAAATTTATTACTCGATATAATTTTAATAGATAGAACGAGACGTTATGTGTCTATAATTTATCAAAACAAGGAAAAAGAGATCATCCTCACAGAACCCTCCAGGACATACACTATTCCTATGCTTGAAAATTACCCCAACAGGTGGCTTATTCCTACAACCAATATTTCAAGACCAGACTCTTCAAACTTATCAATATTTCAGATAGAATTTATAAGCTCTAATAACAATGAAACCTAATTATGCAAGTCTCAGTTCTCAAAGAAAAACCATTATATCTTTTGGATGAATTTCAAGATTTTTACAACTCGCTCCAAAAATTTTTTGCAAAAAATGAGCAAATCAGAAATGAGGTCTTTCAAAAGGTAACAGCGAGGGAGTAGAATTACTTCAAACATATTCCCTGGAATATGATACAGGTTACCAAGGCTGGCACCAAGAAACAAAAGTCTTTCTCTCTCACAAAGGCATATTAGCTTGTCAGTGCAAGTCAAGCACTCCCCTTCATACCAGCCAATGCAGAATCATTCTTATCCACAAGCTCTCTCATTGATATTCAAGATCAGTTGGCCAGCTCTTCAACTACCAATCAGAATCTACCACTTTTAACAACTCCCAGCCAATTAAATCTTGACCAATCAAAAAATTTACAATTAAATCCTCCGATTCAACAAATTCAATCATCCAGTCACAAGGTCTCTCCTTTACCAGAACCCCACAAAAACGATCTTTCAATTTCTATCGACCTAAACTTCCCTATTCCAGAAGACATAGAAATGGGAAACACTGCAAGTTCTTATTTTTATCAAGAAAAGGAGACACCTTTGACAACCAAGTATCAGTTAGTTCTACCTTATCTACTATCGATAACCTTCAACAATACAACAATCCAGTTATCCCTATATCACGCTCCCTCTCACCTATCCATGCAAAATTACAAAAACCTCTTCACCAATCTGAATATAAGAATCCAGCAAAACATAAAGAAAGAAACCCAGCTTTTAATAGCAGCCTTCAGGAGAAAATAGAAGTTGCTTCTAAAAGACTCTGGCTATATGAGGACGACCTATTATTAAAATCCTCAGGAATAGAAGATTATGATGTAACCATCAATTCAGATGACGAAGATAATGAGCTCAATTTACCAGAAGAACTTATTAGTGAACACCATTGCATTATCCAATGGACATCCAAGCTCACCACCATCAGAGATAATCCTGATGAACTTATCAATCTCTTGCTAGATATCAACCAACATCCAAGAGATGAAGTCAGGCAAAAGCCAAAGCTAGCAATCTTCATTAAAATAGAAGCAAGGGATAGAGGCTTTCTGAGATTTAATAAGGAAACAGAACTAAAAGAAGACCACCAAAAAGAATATGAAAAACTCAAAGGTCGGTTTCGAAGAATCTACAAAGGGAAACATAAAGTTGGAGAACTTAATAGAGAAGTTAGATCCAAAATTAAGTTTCTCTTAAACAACAGTTTGTTCATTGCCTACCTAAGATATATCAACATATTTGACCTCAACCCCCATCTACTCACCCAAATTATGGAATATAAATGTAATTACCTATGCCGCCCCAAAGAAGGCACCAAACTAGACTATCATAAAATTCTCCAAAGATGTAAAAAAATGTTTCGTGACAACCTACCAAAGCTTCCTTCATCTCCGGAATTAGTCTTTCCTCGAATAAAGGCCAAAATTTCTCATAGAATTCCCATTCTTGACAAAAGCACAACTGCAAGTGTGGCAGGTTCTCTCCATTCGTTATACAAATTTGATCTCCTACCAGATTCATACTTTGCCACTCTTCCCAATCTCCCTGACGATCCACAAAATCTCTCCAAAGAAGTATCACACTTATTTCCGGTCAAAAGAAGAAAGAATCTCAAGAATTTGGGCGACATGATCAGGGAACTTAAAAAATTCTACTTTGTCCCCACCAAGATTCCTCCTTCATATTTCGATCTTCCTCCTCCCAAAATTCCCCTTCCCTCATCACCCAATCTTCTCGAACCTAAATTTATTGAATTCTTTCTACTTGACATATCCAAACATAGCATTAGAGAGGTGGTTAAGGAACTCCGTTCCAAGTATTATTTTGAACGCCTCCTCTCTAACTTCTTTAAACTCAAAGAACTCCTTTCCACATTTCCGTCCACGATTAACAGATACATCTCTAAATTGGGAATTCAAATCCCTACTACAAATCCCCATGATACCCAATTCTTAATTAAAAACCTGAGAACAGAATATCAATTCTCACTTCCATTAGGAGTTCATTGGGTAAATGAAGAGATCTCTCAAACCAACAAGCCAAAGTTGCCACAGAAGCTCAGCGATATCAACCCAGACCTAGATATCAAGCTTCTTTCCTGTAGCGACACCCTCCTTAGGAAAAAATCAAGACCTTACATAAGCATTATGAATTCCAAAGAATTCCAGAAAGTTGGTTCACCAATCCACGAATCCCCTTGCCAGCTGATCCGTTTGAAATAAATAGAATTCTAAAAGAAAAAAGCATAATGCCTATCAAATTTCCCTTGGTGGATAATAATACTCTTCCCACACTCATCTATCAATTACATCAAACCTTCTCCTTTATCAGACTTCCTGAATTTCTCATCATAAAAGAGACACTCCCTGAACCGGAGTTTGATCTTATGCCCTTTTTATGTTAATCATTATGTTTAACAATCAAAATACAACAAATAATTCAAATCTTAATCTATCAAATACTACCTCCATTCCTACCATCCACACTTTCTCAAACTCGTCGATCAACACCACTATATCTACCAACTTCAACCATATCACTTCATCACACTCAAACCACAACCACATCTCCAAGCAATATCAATATAGAATTAACCCCAAATATCACTCAAGACCTAATTACCTTCACTACCATCAATACCAAAGGCCTAAATAATCCTGCCAAACTTAAAGCCCTAGCAAATCTTATCCCAGATCGTGCTATTCTTTTCTATACCGAAACCAAACTTAAACAAGGAGATAACCACCTTAAGAATATTAATGGGAGATCTATAATCTATGGAAACTTCAGCTCATCTGCGAAAAATGGTACAGCCCTCATTATTAGCCATTCAGAATATTGTTTATCAGTTATACTCAAATTCAAAGGGAAAGTCAATATCCTCATTTCAGCAGTCTACTTATCCCACGCTATGACAGAAAGAAAAGTCGCAGTCAAGCAAGTAGTCCAAATGGTCAAGACAGCTGCAAATAGCAAATATCATTATGCAATTTTAGGGGATTTCAATACATACCCCAAGAATAGTCCATCAATTAATACTCCGACCTCTTCAATCAAATGAATACTCTACAGACACTTATTCAATTACATTGATATAGGCCACCAACTAGATGAGAACACCTTTACCTTCATCACCCCCATCAGTGCTTTCAGAATCGATCAAATTTGGCTATCAAGAAGTCTAGCTTTTAAAGTAGTTTGGTATAAAGTCCAGAAATGTGACTCTATTCCAACAGATCATCATATGGTATCAATCAAGTTGGATTACTTCGAATTCAGGAAAGCCAAGCCTATCTACAAGTTTGATATAGGAAAAACTTCCGGTACCAACATTACAAACTTTGTCCAAGATGTAGAATCCTGGACTAGCCTATTAAACTCCCCAAATTGGAATGAACTTCATGATCTTATCAGAGATTCCATGAACAAATTTATTAAGAAGACCAAAGTTAATATGATCCCAAAAGATTCCTGTACAGGTGCAGAGAAAAAACTCAGAAGCCAGACAAGGAAAATTAACACTACGATCTCAAAACTCAAAAATAATCATACCACAGCTCAACTCCAAGGCCAAGAATTACAGTTCTTGTATAAAACTGCCAATGGAAACTTAAACATTTCAATCCAAGGGTTAAGGAAACTCAAAAAACTTTTAATTTGTGAAGCAATGGCCCAAGCTCAGCAAGAATCTCTTGAAGAGTTTCGGTTAAATCATGAAAGAACAGTTGAAAACTTCTACAATAAGCCCAAGAGCTATATCAAGAAAGCTTTAGATTCTCTAAAACCAAGAATTGATCTCTCCAAAATTCTCGACGAAAACAATCAAGTGGAAGAAGATCCCAATATGATTCAAGATTTAATCAACAAGTACTTCAAAAATATTCTACACGAAAGAAATTTCAATCTTGAAAACTTTCCAAATTGGCAAGACGAATATTCACCCAAGCCAATCAATCAAACCATTTATAACCAAGTACTTTCTCCTCTTGATAACAACACTATTGATGAAGCCATTCACGCTCTTCCCAAAAAAAAATCTCCAGGAAAATCTGAAATCAGTTACGACATTATCAAACTGTTAAATGGAAAAATCACAACCCATCTTACCTCAATCTTCAATCAAATTTTATCCTCTTCATCAATCCCACATCTATGGAAACAAACTTCTATCACTCTTATATCTAAAAAACTTCTTTGGAGCCATAAGCTCAATGATACTAGACCAATATCGCTTGTTGATTCCACGAGAAAGATTTTTACTGAAATAATTAACAAAAGACTCTCTAGCACCTTAAAGTCTAACTCAATCCTGTCAGAATTCAGTTTTGCAGGACTTCCAAGACAAAGTACTCTCGAACCTCTTACTATTATTAACTCAGCAATTCAAGCTGCAAATATCAGCAACAAAGAATTCTGGTTTGCCTCACTTGATATCGCCAAAGCATTTGACTCTGTCCCCATACCTAAAGATGGGTCCCTAAAATATTTAGCATATAAAATTTACATCCCTTTATGTCCACGTCCCCTAGAGGACATAATTCCTAGCTCTTTATTTCAATAGGGACATAATTCCAGAAATAATTTGTATAGATGCTTAAAACTATAAAGAACCTTTATAGATAGTTTTTTTTTATTTTTTAATATAGAAATGAAAAATTTTAATAATAAGGGACATTTGAATTATGTCCTCACAAATAATTTAGGGACCCATCTTTACCCATACCAGCCATCAAAAAGTCTCTAGAAAAAATCAAGTATCCCCCTCAACTAATAAGCCTTTTCACTAACTTGCTCACGAATAGAGAAATATCTATCAACTCACCTTTTGGTCCAACTAATTCCTTCATGGTTAACAATGGTATAGAACAAGGAGAAACCATTTCTCCAATTACCTGGGTTATCTTTTATGATCCTCTTATCTCCAAACTCTCCAGATGCAAGAAAATCCAGGGGTACCTAGCTCCAAATGCTCTCGCCTACATGGATGACTTAGCACTTATTGCTGACTCCAAAACAAAAATGGAAACTCTTCTCGAAACAGCCAATCAATTCTTTCAAATTAATGACATCACATGCAACAAGGATAAAACCAAAATTATCAACAACATTAAAGTTAAGTGCGGAAGTCCAAGAACAATTAATTTCGAAAATCTTCCTATTTAAGTCCTTAAACCTTATGAGAGTATCAAATATCTAGGAGCTTTTATCTCCCCTCGCAGCCTTCTTAAGGTCAACAGAAAAGCTTTCAGCCAAGTAACTTCACAAATTCTTGATGAGCTTAACAAGCGCCAATGGAAAGGAGAAATCAAACAGCACATCTGTGAGTGGATAATAATGGGAAAATTCGAATACTTCCTATCAATCACTCACCTAAACAAGAGTCTTCTCAATACTATCCAAAGAAAAGTCAATCAAGTTATCAAGTCAGGTTACAAAATCTCTTCCAAGTGTTCCAACTCAATTATAATGAGCCAAGAAGGGCTCAGCTTACCACTGCTCGAAGAACGTCAAAGATCGAGCCTCATAAACAATCTCATAACTAAGCTAGCCACTCCCATGACGAGGAAATATATAATTCAAACCATACAGTGCATCCAAAAAAAAGAAGCTATTTGGTTCTGCCCAATATGTGACCCAGAAAAATTCGATCAAGATAATTGGATACTTTATATAGCCAAAGCTGCAAAAGATTTCAAGATACAAATCTGTCCACCAAATTGTTCCCTCAAGCTAGAAAATGCCTGCAACTCTATAGGTTTTTTCTTCAAAAACCTACCATTACAGCTTAGAGAAACAGCAGTTAATACATCCAATGCTCTCAACATTAAATTTTCCAATCAACTCCTCTGGTTCAACAGCTCAATCAAGCTATCCTGGTTACAACTCATTTCATACACAGGCATCATATGCTGTGGTCCTGAGCCAATTTGGTTCAAAAATTTCAATAACGATAACAATCTCACCGGATCCCACAGATCAATACCAAACCCAAATCCAATATTTTGGTACTTACATAATGAGAATGTGATTATCAAAACCCATAAGAGACACCGCCGCATTCAAGGGAAGGCACTACACAATTGATCCTGACAACAATCTAATCAAGTGTTGTGGTTGTTCTATGGGTCTTTCTCTCGATAACCATTGCTCAATAACTTTCCTAAGCTTCAATGCCTCCTCACCATGGACAATCAATAAAGTTTCACCCCATGCTAAGTATCGCCTTTGCAATATTATTGAGGACTTGACAAATTCCCCATCAAAAGATGAAACCTTTCTCCAATCAGTCGACATTCTGCCCTCCATATCACCTCTCTCCTTCCTACAGGCAATAGGTCAATGTAACCTGTATCATATTCAACTTTTCAAGCAAGACTTAATCGTCAACGAAACCAAAATCACCATGTCCAACCCAGAACTTTCAGAAGGCAATATCTTGCGAGTTATTTATGACATTATCCAATGGTGCCCTTCTCACTCCACCATTGAAGTCAGAAACAACAAGAAAATCATCCGGACACTACCTATTTTTCCCAGGAAACGTGTTAAAGTCAACTTTGCCGTCTTAATTTCAAAAATCAAGCAAATCTCAACACAGAAAAATATATCCATCGAATTCACCAAACCTAAGTCCAAGCCAAGTCATACCAACTCTATTCTTTGGAATAATCCAAGTCTTCACTTCGCAGAAAACCCTACTATCAACCAAGCAGATTTAGGTAGCTGTTCAAGATGGTGCAAAAAAATCTTCAGCATCACCAGATCATATATCATCTGCGAAAGTTCATCCATAATCAAAACATTTGGTCAATCTCACGATGCTTTCGAATTGCAAATAATCAACTCCTCTAACAAATTCCTAAGAGGGCTTCATAACAACACTTACAGTAATCTCATTGCATTTAGAATCAAACTGCTTTCAGGCACACTTCCAATACGAGAATTTCTTCACCAGTTATACCCTGATTTATACAAAGACCTATATTGTCCAAGATGCAGTCTCAGGACTGAGGATATTTTTCATGTCTTTAGCTGTACTCTAGCAAAAAAAGAAATCAAACAAATAATAGACTCTATCAATCTTATTCTTTATCCAGACAGTGATAACAATCCAGTATCAAACGCACGCCAAGTAGTAGGGTTGGCGTGTGGAATTACAACTAGCATTTTTTCTATATCCGATATACATAAGTGGATCCGGGCATCTACTGAAACCCTTACATCTTCCTACAATCACATTTGGAAGCCCCAGTGTAGCACGGCAAATACCGCACCCGATACTGGCATCAAATGGAACAAAAATCTTAAAAAAAGGAAAAGCAACAATAACAACAATGCCAACAATAACAACAATTTAAATGACAACTCCACCAATACCCCTTCCAATAATACTACCAATAATAATAATTCCAATAAAAATTCACCTTCTAGCAACAATACCTTAACCTCAGCTCCTGATAGTATCACAATCGATATCCCAACTCTTGTTGCGGAAACATTCATCCAAAGCAAATTCAATTATCCAAAGTGTATATATAATCTCATTTTTAACTATCGTAATATAATTTCACAAAATTCTGAGTAGATATCCATAGCTGCTCGGCATCGCTTATTTAGTACACTAGTTTAAAATGTCTTTTCTAGTAGAAGTTAAGTGATTACTATAGGCAAGCTAGCATTTAACTCACTACAAATTGTATGTGAGAGATGTTGTTTCTTTTCATAATGTATATCTTGTTATATACAAATAAATAAAGAAATGGTATTTACCTACTTAAAAAAAAAAAAACAATATTAAACAAATATATTAATTAATTATTTTTTTTCTAATCAAACTGCTAGTGACACATTTATTAATCTATTATAAAAAACAATAATACAATATACAGTATAATATTATACTAAAAATAAACTATTCTTAAATTAGAACACCTGTCAAAAAATTATTTTAAATTTATATATGATCCTTGAATTTTTAATATAAAGACTATTATGTTGCTTATATGACCTAACTATTTCATTACAAAGAAATAGGTTTATTAAGCTATTACTGTATAATATTAACTATTTTAGACTTTTCAAATTCTAATTCTTTAGGTGTAATTGTAAGAAATAATAATATTGTTCCTTTTCAAAGTTAGATATCAAAATCTTGACTTTGAGAAATCAAAATCAGCCTATATATTCAGACTATTATCCCAATACAACTTTGTGATCCTAAGAGATAAAAAATTTTTATTTTTTTTAAAAAGTAAAGAAAATAATTAAAAGGAATAAAAAGTTTGTATTGGTAAATAAAAACCTATTCAAATTAATTACTAGTCTAATAAGAATCTTCTTTGATTTTAAAGAGAAAAGAAACCAATACAAGAGGAGAGAGGAAAGATTTCAAGCCACTTTTTATTAAGAAAACATCTTGATATCTTATTCTTTTATCTTATCCAATTGTATCATTAATTATAATATAGTATAATATAGAACACATATAAGTATATATCTTGTTTATATTTCTTTTACATGTTGATTAACCAGTTCAAGATTTTAGCCAATCACTAATCAGAATTTCCAATGTAACAAAAAAATTCAGAATTAACTAAAGTAGGCAAAATTTCCCAAAAAAATCAAAAATTTTGTCAACATACTTAAAAGTATTACCATGAATATACTGTATATGATTGATAAAAAAAAATCATATATCTAAGCTGATAGGCTCTATTAGCTTATCTATTTGCTTTAGCCTAAGGTATTCACTTATAGTGAATCCAAGGTTCTTATGAAGCTTGAGAAATGTATTTATTAGTAATTTACTTTCTAGAGTTCCAGACCTAATAAGAATATAGTGAAGGGTATTTTTTTGATAAATTTTTTCTTTCTAATAAAGTGTTCTTGCCATAAATCAAATAGATAAAGTTTTGTTTATTTTGTTATTGAAATATATAAAGTTTTTTTGAAAAAGAAAAAATAGACAAGTGGAAGAGGCATCAGCCTTCAGAAAGTAAGATATTAAGGAAAGTATATAGACTTTATTATCAAAAATAAAAAAATAATTTTAAGAATATCTGTTTTTTGATTGGCAAGAAATCCATGGAAAGAGATTATTTTAATTATTATATTAATTATTATTTTATAATTAAATTATATTAAATAATAATTAGTAATTTATATATTCAAAGACCTATGAATCCATAGCACAGTAGTTAGTGCTTTGCAAGTTAGATCACAAGATACTAGTTCAATCCCATGTGAAGGTGAATGAATAGATTAATATGGTATCTGGTACTATAACCAATTATGTGCCATTTCTCATAAGAAGCCATTTCACATGCTAATGCAGTGGGCGTTGAGATTGTGATTTTTCTGTTAAGATGTAGTGATGTGATAATTGTCCAAATGGTGTTACGATGATCATCTAATGAAAGGTGTCACCATTCATTTGGATATATAAACTGGGCTGTACCCCATCTTAGCCAACCCTTATCAATTATCAACTATAACCATTTATTTGAATATACAGATTGAGCTATACTCCATCTTATCAAACCCGCATGACACTTTCCTTTCCTGCTGATAGTTGAATAAGAAAGTTTTGAAGAAGAGCACCATATCGATATTACTCTTGTGTGTTATGGCTCTCCCCTTAATTGACATAGAAGTTGTGCCCTACTTGATATTTATGCCTTTAGATTTAACAACTTAAGCCAACCAGTCCGAAACTGGAATGTCTACTAGGAAATTAAGAAATTCCTTAAAGAGTTGTACCTTACTTGGCCACAAGGCCCCTATATTTGATAGTTTAAAGCCAACCAGCAGTCAAAACCAAAGCATTCACTAGGGAACCATCAACATATCAAGGACTCTTTGCCTCAAGGTTAAGATAAGCAAAAAGATGTAACGTGATAAGCAACCTCAAGAAATAGTTAGCAGTACTCACTGCCTTTATACAAATGAATCAATAGGTTGAATAGTTTAAAACTAGTGGTAAAATTTCCATCCTCTAGATAGGTCCCTACAAAAAAATATAAAAAAAATCCACTCTAAGAGTGGCATTAATATTGCTGGGGTAATAAATAGATAGGCTAGCATTTAGCTATTGTAATAACAATAGACGATGTTTGATGTACAAAGGGTGATCACAAGTATCGGAACGATTGAATAGTGATTAATTTATTGATGATTATATATATATATATATATAATTTTTTTTTTAAAAAACCTTTTTCTCTTCTATTTATTTATTTATTTAAAATATCAATACTTTGTTGCATCACCTTGGGTCTCAATACATACTTGAATTTGGCAAGACATATTTTCAATTGATTTATAAATATAATCAAGTAAAATTGAATGATACACGGTTTTTACTTTGTACTCTAAATTATCAATATTTTTTGGCTGGTTACGTAAGTTATATACCTTCCTATCAATCTTGTTCCAGAGGTTCTCAATTGGATTAAGATCAGGACTTTGTGCAGGCCAGTGTAGTACAGAAATACCTATCAACTTACAAACATCAGTGGCGATCTTTACATAATGGGAAGAGGCATTTTCCTCTTGAAGAATCTCCCTACAAGTGATCAATCTATACAATGAAGGGATAACAAGTTTCTGCAATACTTTAGAATACACTTTTCCCATTATAGATTTACAAACCAGAACAAGTGGCCCGAGCCCACTTCACAAAAAGCACCCTTAGAACATTCGAGTAGGACTATGACTTACCGTAACACTCAGACAAGAAGTATTGAATTCTTCCTTTAATGTTCACCATATACAAAAGCTATGATCCTATGAGAACTGATTGAATATGAACTTATCAGATCACATAATTTTTTGCCACTTTGCAATTGACCAGTTTCATTACTCCAATACCCAAGCTAATTATTTTTCTTGGTTTTTTTCTGAGATTAATGATTTGGTGCAGGCAATACAAGAGTACTGACTAATTTTTTTGAGAGTACATCAAATTATAACTGCTGATATATTGATTTTTTTTTTTATTTCATAGGTTCTTGATTTTACAAATAAAGAGACGACAATGTTTGACACTATCAGTAACAAGTTTTTTCAGTGCAATTGCACACAAGAGTTAAATATTGGCTCTGGGCCACTACGTTTTTGGAGTGTTATGGATCCTATTTCTTATAATGGTAAATGTAGTAGTCTTGCCATACTGGACACTTTCAGCAATTTTTTTATATGAATCATCACATAAGTATCTATAAAGAATTGCTCCACATTGCTTAGCGATTAATTTATTATTTTTTTCTGCCATCATTTTAATAAATAAATCATGTGTTGATAACATAACTGCTTATAAATACAATAATAGGAGAGGATGGAAAGAACATGTAATTAAATAAATTATACTACGTGTAAACAAAAATAAGTAAATAAATAAATAAAAACATAACCATTCCGATACTCGTGATCACCCTCTGTATATGTAAAATTGATGGTTATTCAATAAATTTCTACATCTAATGCCATTTTACTATATAAAAAAAAAAAAAAAAAAAGTAATTTACATATTTATATATTCATTAATGTTTTTTTTTTTTCTCTAATCAACTGCTAGTAGTATATTTATTAATTTATTTATAAATAACAATAATATAATATATAATATAATACTATATTAAAGCTAAACAATTTTTTTATAGCAGAATATCTGTTAACAAGTTATAGATTTGTATGTAATTCTTAAATTCTTAATATCAAAACTATCATGTTACCCATATAATCTAGCTATTTACTAATTATTTTATTATAAGGAAGTAGATTTATTAGTTATTATTGTATAATACTAATTATTTTAATCTTTTCAAATTCTAACTCTTTAGATATAATTATGGAAAATGATAGAGTTGCTTCTTTTCAGTGTTAGATATTAAAATCTTAACTTCAAGGATTAAAGCTAGCCTATATTTAGATTGTTACTCTAATACAATCTTGTTATTTTAAGAGATAAAAAATTTTTTATTTTTTTAAGAAGTAAAAAAAGATAAAAGAAAAAATTTGTGCTAGTAAATAAAAACCCATCTAAACTAATCATCAGTCTAATAAAAACTTTCTTTGATTTTGAAGAAAAAAGAAATTGACATAAAAGAAGAAAAGAAGAACTTTAAATCACTTCTAATAAGAAGACACCATAATACTTTGCTCTTTCATTATATCCAATTACATTATTGATTTTAGTATAGTACAACATGAAACATATGAGAAAAATATATTTTGTTTACATTTTTTTTACATATCAATCAATTAATTCAAGATTTTAGTCAATTATTAACCAGAATATTTAATGTAACAAAAAATTTAAGGTTAAAATAAAGTAAGCAAAATTCTTTAGAAAAATCTAAAAATTTTTTAATATACTTAAAAGTTTTATTATAGGTATATAATTAATGGAAAAGAATTATATATCTGTATAAATAGTCATTATTAAATTATTCATTTACCTTAACCAAAGGTTCAATACTTATGATGAATTTAAGATTCTTATGACATTTGAAAAATACATTTATTAATAACTTTTCTAGAGTTTCAATTCTAAGAAGAATATAGTAAAGGATATTTTTTTGACAGGTTTCTTTTTTCCAATAAAATATTTTTGCCATTAACAGAATGGATAAAGTTTTGTTTATTTTGTTATTAAATATTTAAAGTTTTTGAGAAAAAAAAGATAAACAAGTAGAAGAGATATCAGTTTTCAAAAAGTAAGATATTAAGAAAAGTATATAAATTTTTATTATCAAAAATAAAGAATATTTTTAAGAATATTTGTTTTTTAGATTGGCAAAGGAATCAATGGAAAGAATTACATATTTATTAATGCTTTCTATATGTTTTATATTATTTTTTGAGCTTTATAATTGACAGATACTATATATTATATGATTTCAAATATTATATAATTAATTTAATTATTAAAATTTTTTAGTTAAAAGTCAAAATTCTTAATTATTAAAAAATTTATATTAATAATATATTTTTAATTATTAATAAAAACTATTTTTATTATCAAAATATCTATATCTTTTAAGATTATTTATAAAGTTATTATTTAATTTTATAAAGAAAAATAAAGTTTTTTATTTTATTTTATTTTATTTTTTTTAATTGGTTAAGGGCATTAGATGCGAAGTTTTATTTGATAATATTATCACAACTATTACATCAAACATCTTTACAAGCT
>CAJVPV010000946.1:0-18074 GCA_910591835.1 Acaulospora morrowiae
ATAGTACCTGTGGGTGGATTCTAGTTAATATAAAATAATATAGCTTAAACTTTATATATGTAATTCATATGTAAAAATATATCTATATTAATAAACTAGAGTAAAGTCTCACTTTAGCTGAAAAAAAAAAATAAATAAATAAAAAATAAATAAATTATTGATATATGGATTATTTTTTAAAAATTTTAAAGTTAAAAAAATCTGTGAAAAAAATAATCATTAAAATTTAACTCTTATTCAAATTTTGTTCTAGCAATTACAAAAACCTGAAAAAATTTAAAGAATTAAGAATTGTAATAAACTATTTGTCCTAACATTTTTAAAACAATTGGCTTAGATTTGAATTTTTAAAGAGTGATCAGATACTTATAACTCCTACTGTATTAACAAATTACTTAATATATTGTTGATGTTATTTTCGGCAAGTTTGTCACTTCTTCGGAGCTTGTCTCATGTAACATCAGATAAGATTTAGGCCTTCTCTACTTGAGGCATGTGATTTTTTGTTCAGCTAAGTCTTGCTAATTCTTCCTTTTCTTTTTGTTATTATTTTCCTTGATGAAACCTTTATTACATTTTCTTTATGATTCCCTTATCATTTTTTACTTATGACAAGTATTAAATTAGGTAAACTAATTAGTCTTTACTCTTTCCGCAATATTGATTACATGTCTTAATTAGGAAGTTTTTAATTAAGGCTATCGTTGTATATTGTATGTGCTATATCATATATGCTATATTATATATACTATGTTCTCTTGTGATTTTTGTTCCTTTTCTTCTTTTTATAATAGTATGTTATATCTAAAGATGGGTTCCTAAATTAAAGACAAGAACATAATTTAAATGTTCCTTATTATTAAAAAAGTTTTTTTTTAAATATAAGATCAAAAAAAACTACCTACAAAGGTTTTTTGCAATTTAGGCCACTTGATCCAAATGATTTTTAAATTATGTCCCTATTAAAATAATGAATAAATAATTATGTCCCTTTAAAAGGGATATAATTAATCTGCAAAATTTTATATGTTAAATAATTTAGAGACTTATCTTTAGCTATATTATCAAATATATAATCTGATATAAAAATTCTTGAACTGATATTTTTTACAATTGTAATACAATTAATGCATCATATCATATGAAATTTTTTTTTATAAAAAGTTTAAATTTTTTGATTTTATTAAAAAAATTTAATATAAATTCTATTGCTATTTGACTTGATAATAAGTTCACATCTTTTTTTTATAGAACTTATTAAATTATTAATTATATCTTAAGAAATTTTGTCTATTACTTCTTTATAAACCATTTTAGTTTACAAGTATTATTTGATCATTGAATTTTTATGTTTCTTTTTATAATTGCTTATAGGTTTTTTATAGAATTTAGATTAAGACTGTTTGATATTTAATCTATAACAGTAGGTACATTTTTTTTAAAAAAATATTTTGCCACCTGACTTGTATATTTCAAATTATTGTCTTATTGAAAGCACTAACAATTATTTAATATATTTTTAATCTGAGGAATATGTTTTTCTATAATATTGATATATATTTACCCAGTCATTATTTTGTGAAAGCAATAAAGATCTGTTTTTTCTATAGTGCAAAATCTGTTTTAAGCATTAATTCTTGAATGATTCTTTGGAATATAATATATCAAACATTTGTTTTAAACCAATATTGTACAATATTAAAAAAAAATCAAATAAATGTTTCATTCAAAAAAAACATGTAACTTCAGTTATTGTTGATATTATTTTGAGTTCACTCTATTTACTTTTGTATTTGTAATCTTATTATTATTTGTATCACAATAGGAAGTTGCTTACAAAACTCATGACTTTTTAAATATTGCAAAAATGTGCTATAGGATATACTTATTTTTTTGAAAAATATTTATCCACTAATTTTCTAAAAAAAATTATTGGTTTTTTTTTAACAATCTGTTTAAGCAATTTTGAAATATATGCATTGATTTTTTTGAATGACTTGATTATTTTCAATAAGTCATATTTATTTCCTTGTGAAACTTTATCAGGTTATAAAAAATAATTAACCTGGATATTTTTGTAATCTGTTGTATTTAGGTAGCATTTTTTATTCCTTGCCTCTACAAACTTAATAAAATTTTAACAAGTATGTTTTTCATAGTGGTTGATATTACTCTATAATAAAAAAAAAAGTATATATAAAAATCAATGGAATTCTAACAGGTAATTGGTAAAATCAAATTGTAAACATATAAATTTTACTTAATTTGAATATAAACTGGCATAGCTATATAACATTAAAATATAATAAATTAATCTAAAGACTTTTGCACCAGACTATATGTACTATCTAGTATATTATAATATACAGTATATGTAATTTATAATACATAATTGTCATCAAATATATTGTAAGTTGTGAAAAAGTGGGCTAGCTTTGACTATACATGTAAAAAGATAGATGTATGTTACCTATCCTGAAAATATGTCATCAAAAAGTGAAGTGTTCTTCCATGTTTATTATATAATATTACCGAAGATTACTTCAACTTGACCTACCTAAAAACATATTATTGATTATATACCCGAAAATATACCATTAAGCACATACCATATCAGATGGAGTGTTTTTCCATTTTATATATAATATACTGTATTTCTGAAGATTTACTTCATTTTACCTATCCTGTAAGCTTATCCAATTTATACCAAACAAGATCTTCCATATTTTATATATAATAAATCGGCTCGATACATTTTTTTTAATGTCACTATGTACTGACCAAAAAAATTAATTTAAACTTTTCCAAACTATTATGTAATAATATAATACAATCAGTAGAACTCCAAAGTGAAATTAATCAACGATACTCTCTTATTAAAAGCATGAGCAGAAGGGGATCCGATCAACAAAGTGAGGCATCATCATCCATCATCAAATTCCACACGATCTGGTCGAATTCAATATTCAGATATTAGCTCAACTATCTGGGCCCGCTTTTAAAGGATTATTTGATCAAAAAAGGAATACAGGAAATCTCACATTTGATAAAATGTGTAATAGAATAGAGGTTCACATTCAAGACCTTGGTGGTAAAATTAAATCAGCAACAATTAAAAATTTTTATAATAGCACTTGTAATGGTTCCACACTTAATGATATAGGTAAATGGCTAGATATGGAGTAGCGGGAAGGAACTGCTATCTTATGGTCTAGGGGCCAGCAGACACGATCTTTCGTGCTTTATTCCTCTCTTGAAACACCGCTACTCCAATATTTTTTTATACTTATATATCTGGTATAGGTGGTTAATCTGTTGAAGTAACAAAAATTGTGTATCAATCTATATTAGTGAATTGCATTCAATACATTTCATTCGTTTCTTTAGCATTCTATTTTATCATATATCTAGAAGCTCCAAAATTCCGAAATTTTGTAACATTATAATTTAAAAATTTTATATGGAAATAAAAAAATCAAACCGATAGAAATGAAACTTAAGTCTTGAACTTTGATTCTATCGGTTTATTTTTGGGCATTTCTTTTTTGATAGAGAGTTATAATCTTTAAGTTAAGCAATTCTTTTAGAGGTTCTAGATGTCATAAAAATCTGAGTTATTGAATGGTAGTACAACAGGGATTTACGGTAATGTCTAAGCCACAGTCGCGTCTGTTCAAATGAACGACGTGAGTCTACTTAAAAACCTTGTGTACTTTATTTACATGTCATCTTTAAAACGGGTACATAAATATTTTAGTCGAAAAAGTTCCGATTGGAATATTATTGATTTCCTTGAAGAGTGCGACTTGGAACCTTATAGAAAAAAGATTGAAGAATACCTTTTATCACTCGAAACAATCGTTAAAATGGAGAGAGATCAAAGGTGCGAGAATGCGCAGAGATTGCTTGAGAGATATAAGCAGGCAAGTTTGAGTTTTTTGAATGATTTTTTTAACGAATAAGTGGCGTGGTAGAGATCTCCGAGCTCTCTATCATTCAAGTCTCCGAGCCGAGCCACAAAGAAAGTGTTGGGACACAGGTGACCTCCGAGCTTGCCTGATGTTTAAAAGTCTCCGAGCCTACTGGCACTTTCAGACACAGATGACCTCCGAGCTTGTCTGTTGTTACGAAGAAAAATGAGAATATGATATACAATAGTTATGGATATTACTAGCATTCTTAATTCTTTCATCTTAGGGTTTTCAACCTGATAGCAAAAAGGCAAAAAATTGGGAGAGGGAGCGTTCACGCAAGCAAGTACATATTCATCAACCAACAATTACGGATAACAGTGGGAATATGGGAAATATAACCGCTGGAACCATCGGTGGCGGAACTCTCGTCTGTGAATCCAAAAGAAGTCATGAAGGGGTAGGTTATGTATTTTTATATAATCTATCATAGTTGGTAAGAATCTTAACGAGTTTATAAATATTAATAAGAATGGGACTTTCGTTTCTGGATCGTCAATACCCAAAAGAGATCAGAGGTATAGTATATAGGCATTTTTTATCTAGTTGAGAATCAGCGGGACTTAACACTTTAGGACGAACAGACCAAGCAAGCCCTCTTAAACAAACGTACAAGAATAGACGACCATTTCCTAGGCACTCTTTCCCCATGTGAGCCACCGCATACTCCTCCACATCGAATTTTTCCGTGTGGTTCTTCATCAAGTGCCTCCATACCCTCTCAGATCCAGGGATCAATTGAGCAAGAGTTTTCGAATTTGGATTCCACTTGTTCCACTTTCGATCGCGAAGAAGTTTCACCACAGACAATAGGACAAATGCAAAATTACGAAATTGATAATGAAAATACGTATTTACAATTATCTCAAGAGGTATTTGCACAACTTTAATATTACAATGTACCCTCATCAGATTTTCTAACTATGTTCTATCTTCATAGAATTCACAGATTGTACCGGAGGAAATCCGTAAAATAATCGAAAAAATGAAAGGTATAGAATATCGTCTATTCGACTATCGAATCATTAATCTCTCGGAACGAAATGTTACAAATCCCGTTAATAAGTTATTAAAATCCGAGAAACGCATCCTAAAAGATATTTGGAACTCGGTATTGCATTGTTTGCTTTTAAGCCTACATTTCTTGTTGAAAATTTAATGATTTTGCTTACCTTTCAGTTAGAACCATCACGAAAAATAAAGACAATTCGCTTAGATAAATGGGAAAAAGTTCTAATTCCTCTTATCCAAAAGTACCAAACCCATTTAGAAAATATGTCTGTTTTTGATGTAATTTCCCTGGATAGTACTATTGAGGATGTTCTAGAGAAGCCATATCTTAGACCTTCTATTCATAGAGAACATCATGATCTTTTATGGGTACAAGATATTTATAAACGGTTGTGAGTATAAATATTCACGATTAGTGTTATTTTCGTTTGCGACACATTATTTAAAGTCCATACTATTTATTCTTTAGTTTATTTCTTTTTGATGCACCCACTAACCTACTATTGGATCCCGATCAAAGTGAGCTTTCTTACCGGGAAAACTTTGTGAATCCCATTGTTGTTAAAGTTTTTGACGACATCATGGATTTAATCAAAGTAAAAACGTATGTAGGTTTGAATTTATCTTTTAAAAAATTTTCCGTTTATTATTTACGATTGGCCACTAACAAGTTATCTTTTGTACAGAGGAGAGGTAGAGAACCAATCGAACAAAACTCAAGGGATCGAAACTCGTCAATATAAGCAACGCGTTAGCATCGGGTGTTCCCAGGACGGGATATACTCTATCAATGTAAATGCTACTATCTTAGAAGTAGGGTTCTTGGAGGTTGTTGGCGACGCCCTTTATACCGATATCAAAAAATTGAGTGAAGATACTGAAAAAGTGTTTAAGTGTATGCAAATTTCTATTCATTACCAACGTCAACACTATATATCGCGTGGAGCAACAGAACAAGATGTATCTTCTATAGAGTCATATGGAATTGTTGTCTACCGTAAGTAACAGAAATATGGACCATTAATTTTATTAAAGTTTAAGCCTTATATTTTCTTTATCGATCTTAGAGCGAAAATTTACATTTTACGTAATGCATCGAACAAATGGGGGTCTACATGTTGTTGATGTTCTGACAGAATTTAGTATCCCAAGTACTAAGGATCAATTGTATGTCTTAAAGGAAGTTATCGAAAAAGTTTATTTGTTTAAGGTATAAATTTTGACAGCTTTTAATGTATTATTTTTATGTATTCCATACTTATTTTATTTTTTTTTGGCATGACAGAGTCGAATAATGGATTATTACCTCTCAGTACAGAAGATCATTCCCTTAACTAAAACTCACGTTGGTGTAAGTGAATCTCCTGTTGATACATCTCACTCTAAAACTTCAAGGACTTATGACGCTTTAAAAATTTCTGTGTAATATTTCTGTAGTAAGTCAGATTATGTAGAATCTTCCTTGTGCTCAGGAACTCCATTTAATATAGGTCCGAGTCTATGAGTGGGCAGATTTTTTTAGTAACGTCTATAAAAAACCAAATATAGAAAACTGCATAACAATACGGTTTTATGTTATGAGGAATATAAATCTTTTTTTTCGTTCTTTTGGCCTTAAATTTTTCAAATTCTTTCCCGTTGGATTTTTTTTTGTGTTGATAAGACGGTTGCTGGAGTTATTTGTGCAGGTATGCTTAGTCAAGCAAAAAAATTTCGTCTCTAAAATTGGGCGATAGGGTCTCTGACTATGCATGTTGTGAAACTCAACGGGCTCATACTTACAGTGTGGCACAAAATTTTTTGCAATTATTATGTAAATGATAACTTTTTATTGATCAATCAAATTTATTTAAAATCATCAGATTATAAAGCTAAGTATATGTATTCTCCATTATTTTTTATAATAAGCTCACATCAAGTCTTCATTGAATTAACCAGATTTTTTAAGGTGACCTTTGAAATAGAACCCCACTCCTCAACCATATATTGAATTAAATTGTCTGAATTTTACGGCATCCTTTTTTCTACCTTTCGTTTTACAATACTTCATAGGTTTTCGATCGGGTTGATATCCGGGCTGTTGGATGGCCAATCGATAACCTCTGGCATATTCATTTTAAGATATGATTTTGTTAAATGGCTCATATGCTTAGGGTCATTATCATGCAAAACCGCCATTTTTTACCCATTATTTTTTTCATCACCGACATATTTTTTTTTTAGTATACCAATATAAACTTCTAATGTCATTGTCTCCCTAAAACAATAAAGTTTTACTTTACCTTTTTTACTAAACCCACCCCAAGCGAAGATTTTTGATCGATCCTTTGATATTTGGCGAAACAGTCTCGAACCCTTGTACCATTGTCCAATAGTATTTTGGAAGAGCTAAAAAGTTGTTTCATCAGTAAAAAATGTATTGTCCCAATTATTGTCCAAATGATTTTGTGCTCACTCTACTCGCTTTTCCTTATAGAGCTTCGTAAGCATTGGTGTCTTAGCCGGAACATTGTATTTGTACCCAAGTGACTTTAAATAGTGTGCAATGGTTATTTGGTAGACTTTATTACTTAATTTTATTGCCAAACTTCATGTAAAAATCGTAGGTTCTTGCTTTATATATTGCTTTATTTTTTTGAAATTTCCGCAGTAATGGATGTTTGTTGACCAGCCCTTTTTTTTTGCTCTTTGCCTTTAGTGATCTGAAGTTTTTGAAGATTATAATATATAGTTCTGAGGGAAATCTTGATTATAGTATGGATTTTTTTAGCCGAACGTACATTTTTTTTTCACAAAAGTGAGATAGTTTTATGTTGTTGATCTAACTTCGAAATAACCATTTTAACACTAGATTTTAAGGCAGAAGGAGGCGGGAGGAGACAATGAAAAAAAAAAATACTATACACGGTTTCTTCTTATTAAGAGCATCATTTTGAGATATTTTGTAAAATGGTTTTGTTTTAACATGGCAAAGTTGAAGAGCAGTAATCAAATTGCAAAAAATTTTGTGCCACACTGTAGGTGAAGGTGATTGGTCTGCAAAAAATATATGATCTATTCTTTATATACTGTAATAATCTTCTCAGGTGTAAGTTATAGCCTTTCGAGACAGGCCTAGGGTTTGACTATTACCTCCCTGCAATTTATTTTTTTTTCTATGCTTATAAAAAACCAATTTTAAAGGGTGTGATCGTCGCTATCATTGTCTATGTATTAAGGAGAGGAAGACCGAACGAGCTTCTCACGGTTTAGTCCACTGAGCCATGAGATAAGAAATAGTTTGAATGTATCCACCTTGAAATTTATTGTGAAACAATGAGGCTAGCCTCTACATAAGTACATAACCTGTTGCTAAGTTATTATTTACAAAAATTTTATGACATGTTGGGTGAATTGGATAATACGTTTCTATTTTCTTGCACAAGATTATATTGCATTGATAGACCACCCAAGTTACTTGTTTATGGGTATGCATAGTTATGCAAAAAATTTCGCTCGAGTTTTCACCTCTTGACGATAGGGCCTCTGACTTTATATATTATGTATTCAAAAGAGTATAATCATCATTTCTAGTGGCTCAGTACTTTGCTTAGGTGGTTTTTTCAGTCCGCAAGAATAATGAATTGGGTGATCTGCTCGGATCGTATAAAATACAATTTTAATCTTGATTTCTTATATTTTCTATACCATGCACCCGCCTATTACTAAACTATAACAACTGGCATGAATGAAATCTTTACCGAGACTTTAATACTGTATGTACAAAAATCGAATCGGTTGTTTCTAATGTATATAATTGATAAAATTTAATAGGTTTAGCATGAAGTGTCTGCTTTCAGAAAATCCTTAAATTAAATACAGTATACAGTAAATCTCAATATTTAAAACACACATAATTAGGTCATATAAAATGACTAGCTCAAGTGAATTACGTGGAACTAATTGTATTGATGTTGAATGAGATGAATATTGTAAATTGCCACAAATCTATGATAATGAAACACCAAGTGAATGGATGAATCGAATTTGACCTCATTTACAGTATTTTAGAGAGAATGTTCTTTTATCAACTCAAAGTAAAAAATATCTTGAAGCTAGAAAATTAATACTACTTCCTAATACTAGTCCATACACTCGTGTAATTGGAATTGCTATCTGCTTCTCTTGCGATCAATTGGTATATACAGAACATCTATAGAAAATATAATCACATATGAATGGAAAGGCATTGGGCTTCTCATTGTACCGGAAATACATATTGTGGGATAAATTATAATGAGTACTTATTGAAAATTAAGCAAAAATCTAATTTTACATATAATTTCAATAATTAGTATACATTATACAGATATAGTTTATGGATGTCCAATGCTATCAGAAAAATCGTTGTGTAAGAGAAATTGGAAAGAAAATTTAAGCTGCAAAGATTATACAACAGAAGTGATTAGAGTATTTTTACAAACCAGAAGGCATGCGTGATATAAAACTCATTCATCATTACTTATTCATTCGATTTAGCCTATTTATTAATTTTATAACTTATTCATATATATATCTATTTAAAATAAAATCATCTGAGGTATTCCATAATGGCTAGTACTTTAGACTTTTATCCACACTATTTTATGATGATTAATAGCTTTTTTTTCTTGACCATGTCAGTTCTATTAATTTTCTATGTCAACCAGTTTTATAGGCCACAAAAATCCCTAGTGTAGATAATAGATTGAGTTCATTATTTTTATTGCAAAGCAGGCCCTATGGGCGCCACTATGTGGCATGGGCTCTATATCTACTCTAACTACAAATCGGCAGGATTCGATCAGCTCTTAAAAGAGTGACAGATAAGATGTATACTATATTATTATATTACTGTGAGCAATCCTTAGGCTAATAAATAATGGAAAAAATAATTAACTGATGTTATACCTTATTGTATCTGATTTCAAAGTATTAGAAAACTTGAAGTGCTTTTTATATCCGATATCACTCTTTATTCATCTAATTTTAATGGGGTATCCAATCAAGCCGTACACTTAAAGGATCATTAGTTGATTTAGTGAAAACAAAAACTATAAAATTTCGATTTCGTAGATGCTCGTCAATAATTTTGGAGGCTTTTTTAGGATTATCTACAAACTGATGCAAAATTCGAATGAGATCGTCTCGGGATCCCCATTGTTAAATGATGCAAGATGGCTTAAATTTTCGCGGATAATTTTAGGTGTTTGTGTATATTTCTGGCTTATATATATTGGTGAGATATTTTGATGCCGGCCACTAATAAAGTAAGGAATAATTCGTTCTTGTACTTTTTTGATTCGGCGCATAGATCCTCAAATACAACAACTGTACTTCGCTCTGGAGAGAATTTAGTTATATCTGGAATTTTATCTGGAGATATTCTTTTAAATGTAACATCTTCTTGATATGGTTTAAGGCTATTCGCAAAAATCTGAAAGCTATTTTGTACCAGTTGTAATTTATTACCTATCATAAGATTAATAACCATATTTGTTTTTCCGCTATTGGACCCTCCACACCAATAATCTAAATGGGCCCTCTGGTGAATACTTATTACCTTTCATTTGTTCTGAGGATTTTTTAGATGTTTCGTCAATGCATAACAAATATGGGCATTTTTCTTCTTTCATTTTAACCAAAATATAAGCAATATTTATTCTTTATGCGGTAAATAACCTTTCTTCTACAATTCATTTTTTTATATATGGTAATAAATCGCAACTATAGGAAATTATAATGAGATCTATACCCTCTCTTTGCATATATTAAATTTTTTCGATCGCGTGAAATTTGATCCTCTAGATCACCTTGATTTTTATGATACAACTATTGCGATAAAAATGCTGGACACCATTATCCTCCCAAGCCAATTTTAGTTTTTCATTATACTCATCGAGTCTCTCAAGCTACCCAAGAATTTTGGTGCGCATGGTGGAAATTTTTTATCCAGTAGATCCTCAAAAATATATCTTACGCTTCTCTCAGTAGTATGATGGCATAAGGGGCACTATTCAAATTTCTTAGCTATCAATGGATATGGATATTCCCACTGATGCTTTCCGTTTTCCACCACGCTTTTCGGCAGATTGTTGAACCTTGGCCATTTTATTAAATAGACGAATAAAATTAATTGATCTGGAACGAGTGTTTTCTTCTAATATACTTTGAGGCGGATATTGAAGCTTTTCTAAATAAATTGGCATTAATTCTTCACGTACAAACCCACGTGTTGGTGCAAATTCTCTATCTAATAATATAAAGCTGGTTCGTTTTTCGTTACTACAATTTTTCTGATTTTATGTAAAGAAGGGCTCCAAATTTCATCCTTTGCACGTCTTTGATTTTCCATACCTCCTTCCCATTCCGCATTAGCAAGTAACGAATGGTGTCTTCCTTTTTTAATTTTTCTTTGTTTTTACCAACTGAACGTTTATATTTTGTAGACGGTCTAGACTCTACCCTATCCAATATAATTGCCTTCGCAGGTGCTAATCCCCATTTCTTTGATCCTGGTGCTTGTATAAGTCGTATTGGATGATTATTCAGATATTCAAGAACTTTGGTAAATGCTTAACCAATGCCCTTATTAATTTGGGATTTCTGGATATAGTTTCAACGGCGGATTGAACTTTGTATAGCATCTCTGCTAATGTCTTACAAAACCTGTCTACGATTGCAAGACCTCGATGAGAATAGGGGCCTGTAACTCGGATTGTAACCTTATGCGCTTCCATTATTTTTGAAGTTTCACCCATAAATTCTCTATCACCATCGCATTGTAATAAATCAGGCCAGGTAAGAGGAATGTTCAAATTATCATAGATTTTCTTAAATGCTATGGCGACTTCTGAACTGTTCTTCGATGTCAATGGAAAAGCCCATTTAAAACGAGATCCAACATCTATGACAGTAAGTGCCCATTTATATGTCTTTTTATTAATGGTATCATTTGTAAGGCGCAACAAATCACACATATGTACGCAGTTTGGACGTGAAATTTTTCCATAACTCACCCGTGGAGTATTTTTTGGTGATGGAGCATATTTTTGCCATTCATTCTGGTTGTGCAACCATTCACGACCTTTTTATATGAGAAATTATATCCTTTATCTCTGATAGCATTATATAACTTTCGAGAATTGGAATGATAAATAGTAGATTGATAATAAAGCATACTTAGGACAATTTGCAATTCCTCATTTGGATCGATTCTAATAATAGGCTTGCTCAATTTACTCATTTTTAATATTACTTATTATACTATAAACTGAAATAAATTTAATGACTTCTCTTGAATCACAAATTCAAAAATTGAAAAATAAATTGTCTCAAACTGAGGATTATATTTTATATCTCGAAAAGAAAATTACAGATCAGGTCCATGAAATTGAAATTCTTAAATCAGAAAATACGAACCTTAAGAAACGTCTTAAAAAGGTATTACAAGATGTTGAGGGTAAGGATAAAAATAATATTTTTCTTGAGGCACAATTGCTAGAAATGAGTAATGAAATATCTTTACTCCATCATAGAATCCAACAATTACATCAAACTATTAGAATGTCAAGTAACATAGCAGATAGCTCTGAAACTGTTATTACATTATTAATTAAGATCAGAGATAATTTCAAATACTTAGCTGATTGTTATAGAGGAAATGATGGCTCATTACTTTCTGATGAAATTAATAATCTTCAAACCCAAACAGAGTTAAAACTTATTCAAATTGAGAATAAGTATATTTATGAAATTGGTCGTCTTAGAGAAGGTATTATTGAAGAAAATGAAACCCGTCGATTTGTTCAACAACAAACTATAAATGAGCAAGTAGATATAATCCAAAATAAGCGGAATTTTTCCAATGAATTGGCAGAAAAAAAATCAATCTCTTCAAGATCAGTTAGATTCATATCGTACTGACAGAATTTTGAGGATGAGAGTATTGCTTTTGTAAAACTGGAAGATGAAAATCGGGAGATTATAAATATTAGATCAACATATATAGGGGCAAGATGTAGATCCTTGAATAACCTTCAATGGATTTATCAACGATATACTTGTTATAGAAATAGAGTCCACCAAGCTGAACAAGCTTTGCAAGATTGCCATAATCATGGAGCTATGCTAGAGTATTGGCGTGATCAACTTATAGCAAGATATGAGAAATGGAAAAATAAAACTCATGATGCTCGACAATTAATTTTGAATTTGAATCAGCAAATTTTTGTGCTTCAGAATAACTTACCTATGAATATACAAACAAACACGGCAACAATCCCGGCACCAATATTTTCAGGTAGTCATGATGAAGATATTGATATTTTTATTAGTCGATTATCGGCATATTTAGCTGGTATAGATGTGAATCCAGTAGGCGGGCGAGAGATAGAGCGTTTGGTATTCTTCGGGGGTGTTTATCTGGATCAGCATTAGATCGGTTTGATCGAAAAATTCTTGGTAAAAGATAGGAACTCAATAACATTCTTGCAAATCATGGACAAGCTAATATAGCCGCTGTACAAACACGCACTATGGCGCAAATGAATACTTCTAATAGTTTTAGAAATCCCCCTATTGCCAATATTATGTTATTTTATGATAGGGCCATCATAATTTAAGATAATATTGGGTTTTCTTTGTTTATTGATTTTACTATTTGGTTGGCTCTATAAAATATCCTTCTCTCCCTTCCCGCCGCTAAAGCTTTAAAACTCCCAAAACAAAAAAAAATGCTCGATTTTTCGCCTATAAAAAATTTGCTCGTTTGCTTTCTGGTTATTACTGTAATATAGGGAGTGAGCATAATAAACATAAATTAAATGGTATTGTGGTAATAATGTAAACGGCCTGCTGCATTTATAAAAGGGCGGTATAAAAAAGCAAATAAAGCAGCAAAAGGGGAGGGAAGGAAATGATCTACGTAATTTTTTTGCGAAACCCTAAGATGTAAATCTAATAATAACCCGTCTACAGTGGACGGAGTCACGTGTACCTTATAACAGAGGCGATCGTAGAAATTATGTGATTACTTGTTCGAGTTCGTGACGTAGTTACGACAGCATTAAGTGACGGTTTAAAAATATTATTGTAAATACATGTTTTATTTATAATAAATTTAACAATACAAATAAAGCGCTAGTTAAAGTATCATAATAAGACTGTCAAACTTCCGAGTCTTCAGTGGCGCCTCTTTGCTTTAAAAGACGTATATTCATTGAATCCAATCCTATCACGTTTTGAATATATGCTTTAGAGATCCATAACATATTTTGACGTGAAGTCAAATGTAAAGTGACATGTGTTTGTTGATCGTCTATTCTTTTTATATACCACAAACGAATGACTTTATCAAAACCACCCGTTAATAAAAGGTCACCCGCTTTTGTATTCTTCCAATCAAGACTATAAACAGAGCCAGGAAAGTATATAATGGCTACGCAGTTACCAGATATCGTAGACCATAGCCGCACCGTCTTGTCTGAACTGCACGATGCCAGTTGCGTGCCATCAGGGGAGAAGGTCACACTAAAAACGAGATCAGTATGTCCTAGAATGCGTGGATTCAGATCTAAATTCTCGATCGACCACAGCCGCACCGTCTTGTCATTGCTGCACGATGCCAGTTGGGTGCCATCAGGTGAGAAGGTCACCATCCTAACGATACTAGTATGTCCTTCTAGAATGCGTGGATTCAGATCTGAATTCTCGATCGACCACAGCCGCACTGTCATGTCTTTGCTGCACGATGCCAGTTGCGTACCATCAGGTGAGAAGGCCACACTCCAAACTAGATCAGTATGTCCTTCTAGCATGCATGGATTCGGATCTAAATTTTCAATCGACCACAGCCGCACCGTCTTGTCATAGCTGCACGACGCTAGTTGGGTGCCATCAGGTGAGAAGGTTACACTCCAAACTCGATCAGTATGTCCTTCTAGAATGCGTGGATTCAGATCTAAATTCTCGATCGACCACAACCGCACCGTCTTGTCATCGCTGCACGATGCCAGCTTGGTGCCATCAGGTGAGAAGGTCACACTATTAACATTATCAGTATGTCCTTCTAGAATGAGTGGATTCAGATCTAAATTCTCAATCGACCACAACCGCACCGTATTATCTGCGCTGCACGATGCCAGTTGAGTGCCATCGGGTGAGAAGGCCACACTTCTAATATCATCAGTATGTCCTTCTAGAATGCGTGAATTCAGATCTAAATTCTCGATCGACCACAGCCGCACTTCACCGTAACTGCCCGATGCCAGTTGGGTGCCATCAGGTGAGAAGGTCACACTTCTAATATCATCAGTATGTCCTTCTAGAATGTGTGGATTCAGATCTAAATTCTCGATCGACCACAGCCGCACTTCACCGTAACTGCACGATGCCAGTTGCGTGCCATCAGGTGAGAAGGTTACATTTCTAATATCATCAGTATGTCCTTCTAGAATGCGTGGATTCAGATCTAAATTCTCAATCGACCACAGCCGCACTTCACCGTAACTGCACGATGCCAGTTGCGTGCCATCAGGTGAGAAGGTTACACTTCTAATATCATCAGTATGTCCTTCTAGAATGCGTGGATTCAGATCTAAATTCTCGATCGACCACAGTCGCACTTCAAAATAACTGCACGATGCCAGTTGCGTGCCATCAGGTGAGAAGGTCACACTCGAAACTCGATCGGTATGTCTTAGACGGTGTGGATTCATATCTAAATTCTCGATCGACCACAACTGCACCGTCTTGTCGCTGCACGATGCCAGTTTAGTGCCATCAGGTGAGAAGGTCACACTAACAATATCAGTATGTCCTTCTAGAATGAGTGGATTCAGATCTAAATTCTCGATCGACCACAGTCGCACCGTCTTGTCTGAGCTGCACGATGCCAGTTGCGTGCCATCAGGTGAGAAGGTCACACTATTAACTTTACCAGTATGTCCTTCGAAAGTATGTATCTCTTCTAAAGTTTCGACATTGTAAAGGTAAATTTTCTTTCCACTAGCAACGGCAAGAGAATGCCCGTCTGGGGAATAGCAGCAGCCATGACACTCGTCCACAAGATCCAAAAAAGGAAATTCACCGAATTGCACGCCTGTCATGTTAGCACCACGAAAATCTGCATATTGTAACCATGACCCCTTGAAATTAACGTTGATTAAATCTGCTTGCTTAAATTGAGTACAATGAAATAAACCGTAACTTAAATCCGCACCGGTGATATGAATTCCACTTAGATTCTTGCCACTAAAGTTCATCCCAGCTTTATTCAAAATAGTGATTGCATTTGCTGCGGCGATTTCGAAATCAACGTCTTCTTTTGATTTCTCAATAAAGTCAAAAAGATTCTCTTTGAATTTACTATTTCTCTTTGAATTTACTAGTTCGCTGTGATCTTTTGAACCTCCATCATTTTGTGCATATTCTGATAGAAAGCGAACAACTCCGTGATCACCTAGTATTGAAACTTCTTCAAATAGTGTGGATTTATCTTCTTTGCAAATTGCCTCATATATTGATCGAGCAACAAAATATTCGGATAAAGATTTGTGGATAAATCGGTATTGATCACCATTGCGACTTAAAGGAGAGTTGTAACGTAAAAGTCGTATCTTCGGGTCTTCATATCCAAAGAATTTAGCACGCCAATCGGTATGAGTTTTTGTGTTATCTGCGTCTGAATACGTTACTACTACTTCCTTAGTCTTAAACATTTCAACCGCCAAGTCTTTGTTAAATCGCATGCAATGTCTCGCAAAATTACCCTCATCCAATATTTCAAAGGCCTCCTTTTCATTTTCCTTTAGTTGGATATATATGTGTTCTATACGGACTTTAGATCGCTCAAACCATTTCTCCACAAACATATTATATAACATCAAACGTGTTATATTTTCTGCCGAGTTCTCATTCCCTAAGTCCGGTAAGACTTGAATAGCAATTTTTAAGATAAAGGGATTACTCAATAACTGATCTGAATCAGGAACACGATTTAAAACGGCTTCATATTTTTGCGCGTCCCATATCCTGTCCTTTTGTTTTTCGACGTACATTCCGATATATTCTCGAATTTCCTCTTTAGAAAAAGGCGCTACCCATATTTCCTGGAAGGAATTAGAATTTCCACGAGGTATAAATTTGGATTTATAATTTGCACTTAAATACTCCGGCCGACAACTAATAATAACTTTGGCATTCCAGTCATGGAGTTTGTGTTTATCATAAAAATTTGATTGGCGGTCCTTAATCTCATCATATCCATCCAAGATAAATATGAATCTACAGTTTTGCCTCAAGTCTTCGATAATTTCCTCAGAAAATCTTAACTCTTTTAAATATTTTTGAATTATTTTCTCATTAGGATTATCTATAGTTGAAAGTGAAATAAATAAAGGGATAAATATATTATCTAACTCGTCTTCTGACGAATAATCCTTCCAAAGACATTGAGCGAGGTAACGGTTAAAAGTAGACTTTCCCGCCCCAGCTTCACCTAGTAGCAGCAGAACCTTTTTTTCTGAAGTTAAGAAAGCGTCAACCTCGGCCTTTAAGTCAAAAGAGTTCGTGGCATTCGATGATTGCATACCCCTTGGTGGAACATATAAACTCAATGCATTTTTGATCTCTTCGTCTTGTTCAAGTTCGTCTAAATATCCTTTTCTAATTTTTCCTAACTCTGCCAGCGGTTCTGTAACATTTGACGCTAAATTCTGTGATAATTTAAGACGAGCCTTAAATAACAATTGGGACTCGCCGTATGTGGAAGAATTGGGTGCATTTTTACCAGACGCTACTTTATCAATCATTGCTTTGGCGTAATTTTTAACTTCTGGATGTCGTCCCCATTGGATTTCGTTTTGATAAAGATCCTCTAAAAACCTAACCGCCCCCTGTTGTATCCCTAAATCACGTTGTGTACATGCAATCTGTCCTAAGCGTTGGCATAGGCCTATTAAAAACCATTTGTTTTTATTATGAGGACTCTGACGAGCAAATTGCTCGAGTTTCTTCAACTGATTTCCTTGAATGAAGATATCTATAAATCGTAGAGCCAAATACCACTGTCTT
>CAJVPV010000947.1:0-18059 GCA_910591835.1 Acaulospora morrowiae
TGAACCTATATGGGATACGATATGCATAGTAAAGACTAACTTTATTTATTCATATTGGATTCAATTTCAAGGGTAAACAGAATCAAGAATTTGACACCAAGTTCTAGCCTCGTTAGTATACAAGTCCTCTTTGACTTTCCTAAATCTATCCAAAGTTTTTGATCAACCAATAACCCATTTGTCATATTTTATTCGATTTAGCTGGAAAACGTTTTAATAAATTATCTTTATAGTCTAAAATTGCATTCCGTTTCTTCTGATAAAATACCAGAATGAAAGTAATCACTTCACAAAACACTGTGATCGCACTTAGTATTATATACGGCAGTTCGGGTCGCTGTTTTTGCGGTAGAAACCATAGGATTACTGTAATGATGAGAAAGTTTAGGTACAATTATTTTAAATGATCTTAACAAATGGCGGCTCGGGATGTCAACTTACCGCAAATTCCATACTGCGACAAACAACCAATGTTCCATAAAATAAGAATAAAAAATAGCTTTGAAGGTGAACAAATAATTTCTTTTCTTTGTTCCATCTTCTCACTTTCCTCCGACAAGGAATCTTCATAATTGTACCAATTATAACTTTCATGAACTTTTCTTTGCAATTCTCTTATATAGTCGGGTGGTTTTTTTGATTCTTGTAAATAATTGCTGTAATTATTTCCTTCTAAGTCAACTTGAATATCCTGAGAGATGGCAGATCTACGAAATTTTACTTTGTTGAAAAAAGTAGTGTTCTTTGTATTCCACCACCATATTCTCGCTGCTCGTGGGAGATTTATTAGTCGTTTCGGTTGCATGAGTAATGTTAGGAATGTGAATTCGATATTGGTCAACTTTTTTAAAAGCGTATGAAACGAGGATAATGGTGAGATACAGACATTATAAAAGAAACAAAGAGCAATCTCCCAAAACACAGAAAGAGATACGGACATTAGAGATATAACCAAATATTTACCTGGGTTAAAACTTCAACCCAAAATTTTTTGTCCTTATTCTTTCTAATATGAATGACATCCACGGCAATTAGCAAATAAAGTGTAAGTGCAACTATTAACCTCACCCACGTCAGAATCTCATTAACCCTTTTGATTTTATGGCAAGTTCTCGAACAACAATCGTTCTTTTTCTTGACTTGAGCAGTTTGCGTCGAATTATCTGTTGTAACTGTCACATCTCTTTCACTATGTCTTCGTAAGAAGAAATCACCATTTGGAGGTGACGAAGGTGAAATTTCTGGATCAGATTCGCTGGTGTTGGAGGTTAGACTTGGACTTGGCGGGTGAACTATAATTTCTAATTTCTCCCTTTGGTGTGACATTCTTTTTCAATCCGAATTTGAGACCATGCGATTTTTATACTTCTGTAGAGAAGCAAAGAATTTTTTTTTTAAAAAAAAATCGACTGTGCTTCGCACGTTCTTGGATTTAAAGTCTTGAATATCATTCTCATATCATTACTAGTAAAATTAGCATAGACTCGTTTCAATAACAAATTTGTGATAAGGAGGCTGTGTTAGAATCAATCCTAGATCATTAGCAAGTTCTTGGCATCCATTTAAAGTGATTAACTTGAATGTTACGACAAAGAACATGCTATTATCTGCCTCATGCCTCACTTGTTGATGATTGAGAAGGCATATTGGTAAGAAGCATGCATCCGTTGTTTGAGATAATATATAAAATCAAAAAAACCACCATATGTACTTACCAAAAACTATTTCACAAAACGAAATAGCCCGTTTTGCGCGTTTCATGTTTCTTAGGTCTCTTTATTAGGAACCGAGAATAAATTATTTCCTTTTATATTCCCTTTCTCACTTAAATTTCCAAAAGTGATCGAGTGCTTAAAGAGTTAGCATGAAATACATTAATATTTGTTTTTAATAAAATTGTTTGTCAACATTGTGCCAAAAACCCAAAACAATCTATTATATAAAAAATGTCACTGCTGGCTTTACTAACTATTATTATTTAGTAAATAAAGTTCAAGCATAACCGTTTATCTAATAAAAAATAAATAAATTCAAATAATAAATTTATTTGATAAAATATATAAAATATTTATTTTATTTAAAAAAAGCAAAAAAAAAAATTTTTTTCTATTATTAAAATTAAATTTGATTGTATTTTACATATACTTCATATACTGTATTTTCACAAATAAGTTACTATTTTAGATATTTATGGTCATATTATGAATAATATAAATTTATATTCAAATATAAATATGTAAATTAAGATAAACTCGAGTAATATAGGGAAGTTCCATAAAGACTCTGAAGTTAGCGCCAATTTCTACAGTTTAAATTCAGTGAATTTATAATCTTTGAAATATCTGAAGCTGCTTAATAATAACTAGTTTCAATTAGAAGAATCATTAATCTAAAACTCTTCCAAAATTAGTTTGGGGACAATGTTCATGCTTTGAAGTTCTTGAAAAAGTAGTTTCGCAGCATACGGCATTTGCATCGTCACCATAAATTTACTCGATTTACAATGCTGACACCATCCTCGATAACCCAATAGTCCGCATTTTTCGCAAACGTGAACGTCAAATTGATCCGAAGAAATCATTAAGCGTTCCATGAGCAACATGCTAGCACCATAACCAACAAGACAATCACGTTCCATTTCACCCAATCTAAGACCACCGTCTCTCGATCGACCTTCAGTGGGTTGACGAGTTAGAACGGCACGTGGTCCACTGCATATAATGATTGTAAATCTCGTGATTTTATTTGAAATGTTGATCATAATTATAAAATAGCTTCTTACCGGGCACGAGCATGCATCTTGTCCACGACCATATGTTTTAATTTCTGATAATACACTGGACCAAAGAAAATGTACGCTGATAAAGGTTCACCAGTTATCCCTATTAAATTTAACAATTGACTTAGTTTTCGAGAATCTATAAAAAAGAACATAGATCGTAGTTACCTGAAGTCACATAATCCTTTCCAGAATAGTTGTACCCACACTCGATTAATATTTTACTCATATCTTCCACTTTGCTACCACCAAACGCGGTCCCGTATTGCAATTCTCCTTTTAATACACCAGCCTTACCGGCCAACAATTCTATCATTTTACCAACCGTCATACGTGATGGAAAACCATGAGGGTTCATTATAATATCAGGGCAAATTCCGGTATCCGCAAAAGGCATGTCTTCTTGCGGTACAATGATACCACACACACCTTTTTGGCCATGGCGCGACGAAAATTTGTCGCCCAGTTCGGGTATGCGTGTTTGTCTTATTAGAACCTTTATAAGAGTCTGCTCTTGCTCTGTAGTAGTTATACAAACCTAGCGAATAGCCATAATGCGTCGTTAGGAAAATCTGGCGGGAGTGTAATGGATATCAAATGCAATAGCAAACCTTGTCTATATAACCAGGTTCGGGTGATTTATAAGATAAGGGCGCATGTTTCCATGTGAATTGAATCGTTGGAGCGTTTGCGATAGGCATATTGATAGGAATGTTCGCGTTAAGATTTGTTGGCGTATGCCTGTTGACAATAACTTGCCCAGGACTCACTCTTTCTCCGACTCCAGCAATTCCATCCTTTTCTAATATACTGAATCTTTCAGCTGAAGGACCTGTCTGTAATTCTGTAGCCACGGGAGGATCTCCTATCCTATCAAAAGAACCGTTTGAATATCTTTTCATTAAAGCAACGTGTTTCCTCATTACTTGGCAACGACCAAATCCACGATCAACCGATGCCTTGCGAGAAGTCGATAAGATCATTAAGTCTCAGAATTAAGTTATTTCAAGATAACATCCTGTTACTAACCTTATTGAGGACTAAAGCATCCTCAATATCGTACCCGGAATAGCTCATAACCGCAACAATGGCGTTTTGCCCTGCCGGAAGCTAATAACAAAGTTTATGTTTCACAATATCTGTTAAAATTGCAATTTCTCCCAAAAAAAGTACATTCGAATCACACAACGGACCCTATCATATCCAACTAATTCGATGGTTTTCGTCTTGACCATCGGTTGCTGGGGATAAACCATGAGATATAGCAGGGTATCAATTCTTCGAAGTTGATTATACGCGATAGCGCCGATGGCTTGTTTACCCATAGCACATTGATACCTAGTGTAGCGTTAAATTAAATTACATTATCTCGATTACGTCATGTGATTTTAGTAAAGAACATCCTACGTGTTTCTAGGACTTTGATTGTGATGTGGGTATGGGATCAGTCCTGCCACTGCACCCAAAATCGTAAAAGGTTCAATTTCGAGGTGAGTGGTTTGGGGAACAATTTCGCGTTCATATATAGCAATATTCGAATCATTTTCCTCATTTACATCCAAATACTCGACGAGGCCTTGCGCTAAAAAATCGGTAAATTTCATTTGATCTTGTTTTAATTTCTATGCCAAGAAAATAATTAAGAGTGCATTTATCAGGAGATAATTATTAGGCGCGTAATAAATGGAAATAAATTATCAACCTTAATGTGCTCAGATGTCACTTTTGGTATTTGGGACTCTACTATTATCAGGGGACGACAAACACGTCCACCATCAGAGGCAATATGAACGGCCATGTGATGATGATTAACATAGATGCTGACAAATTCAGATATTCGGCCGCAACGGCGTAAGCTCCGAAAGTCCTTGACAAATCCCGTGGGTTGTTGCGTAATACCAAGCATAAGGCCATTCAGGAAGACCATGTAAGAATTTGGTTGATAGAGCTCACTGCCTGTCAGACTACTGACATCTGAAGTTGGAAAAGGATAATGATAACTTAATTAAAGTTGACGAACGAAAATGAGATAGGATTAATATGTCACCTTCGACACCTAGATTAAATGCGAGCCTCCTAAGGGGTTCTTCTTCATCGTCGGTTGTTATATGTGTCATAAGAGCGAGATTTTTGACCAACCCACAAGCTTCCCCTTCAGGGGTGTCAGCGGGACATAACATACCCCATTGTGACGGCTAATTTTGAATAAAATATGTCAGATTCAGATTTACTGTAGTCGAAGAAAAAGTTATCAGAATAGAATTTGTTCTGCAGTATTTGAAGCCCTCAGATTGACGAACTCATACTAACTTGGAGAGCTCGGGGACCACTGATTTTTCTTGTTTTCTCATACTGCGAGGTTATCCTGGTCATGGTTCCCAACGCTGATATATAACTCAACCTGCTGAGAACGTGGGTAATCCCAGCTCTCTCCATTTTAAATCGTTTTAATGACCAGTTGCCAGTAGCAATTGCACGAACAAAACCGTTTGTGATGCAATCGCCGTGTTGCATTAATTGCTTATGTGCATCAAACTCTGATGCTCGATTAGGTTTCTTCAACAATTTGTCGATATTCAGTTTGAGATCAAAATTAAATTTCTTAAACAAATCTTCGAACAAAAGAGATAGTAGCGAACCGGCACTGAAAAAAAAAATTTTTTTTGATTAAACGTTAAATTAAGGTCGATCATGTTAAAGATAAGGAAGATCCAGGTGCTTACAGCTCTAATCGTTTGTTTCCGACATAATCACGATCGTCCACCAGATTCTCGTTTGCCAAGGCCATTAAAACGCGTCGAATCATGATAGCGATGTAAATAACCTTTGGTTGAAAATTTAAATCTACCACGGGAACATGAGCAAGCACAACGGTCGCAAGAATCTCTAATGCTTCTTCAGCCATGGGTCTACGAACATTTGCTATTTTTCGCGTTACCTTGACTTTACTTCCTATATAGTCCAAGGCTTGCTTTTGGGTGAATATCTTAATTTTTGCTGCATGTTCAATATTCGGTGAGAACATATTTAAGAATGTCTGATTTCCCCCGGAAATTAACTGCGCTATCTCTTTGTCAGATTGTATCCCCATGGCCTGCATTGACGAACGTGAAGTAAATAGGAGAACAAAGAAAACCATCTACATATCACACATAATGACAAAATACCTTCATCACTATGACGATTGGAATTTCCTCTGAAATTGAGTTATGCTTCAACATTATTTTATCATTCTTCGCGTCATTCTTTGCGACTATATACGTCTTACTCTTCCTTTCGTGGGTCGAACTGGAGAACAACATAATTTCAATGAACCCTCTAGCCAATATGCCAAATATGATAAAATCTACATACCTTGTCACGTAAGCTTGAACGAGACCTTTTTTGTCGCCTTCGACAATAATTCGATTCTTTGAGAGTTGCTCCTGAATAAGTATGACCTTTTCCGTTCCCTTGATTATAAAATAACCACCTTAGGATATTAAAAATGACACGTAAAAACTGGTTAATCATTCTATCTTCTACGAACGAAATCTGCGAGAAAAAGATCCGTGCATATGAAAATTTCAGTCACCTGGATCTAAGGGACACTCAAACATTTTTGCCAGCTCTGATTCCGATTTACCCGATAATACGCATTTTGAACTTCGAAGCATGATGGGCAACTTTCCGATGATTGTATCTTTGCGAATAACCCTCGTTTTACCGCGAACGTATTCCACATCCACATAAATATTTCCGGAATACGTTAAATCGCGTAGACGACACTCGTGAGGAGTAAACACGCTTTGATGCGCTTCATGATCGTTATCGGGTCGTTCAGGAGGGCCAACTTTAATGTCGAGATATCTGTTGAAGAAAGAGAGGTGAATAAGTGTGACGTAGATAACGTAAATAAAGGGAAAATGAAAGGTTTATAGTTAGCAGAATTACTTTAGCCAAAAGGAGGGATCAACGTCGGAAGTAATCATATCGTTTGCTCGAATTATTTTCTTTAATTCGGTTTCGATAAAGTAATTAAAGGAATCAATATGTTGCTTCACCAGACCCTTAACTTTCAGGAAGGCTGGCAAGAGCTGCCATTTATCCTGAAATAAAAAAAGTGATATAAATTATTTTAAGCGCAAGGTCAATAACAAGTCTTGAGGGAATTCGCATACCTCAACATTTTTTATCGGATCCGTTATGCGCTTTTCGGTAGCGGTAGTTCTCTTTGCCTGCTCATAAGATTTCTCGACATTTTCGGAAGTTTTGTCGTCCGCAAAGGTGACAGTCTTTTTACCCATTTTTTTTCGAAAGTTGACGTATAACGTATCAGAGTTATCGAGATCGACGGTCAGATTTGGATTTTGGGGCGCGTATATAAGGGACCCCAGAAAACGGTTTGACGCTTTAGTTACTTATAGTTACAGATGTCTATCCCTCAAGATCTCCTAAAAAAACGTATCCTAATTGAAGATCAATTTGCAACAGTTCGTTATGTTGGACCTGTCCCGCCGAGGGGAGAATGGATTGGCGTAGAATGGGATAATGCTTCAAGGGGGAAACACGATGGTGTTCACGATCAAGTCCGATACTTCACTTGTAGGTTAGTTTTTTGCGCTCATTTCTTATTGCTTTTCCGCATTCCACTAAATTTCAGAGCAACGGAACATAAATTTGGAATATTTGTCATTGCTTGTTTGTTTGTTTACGCATAACGAATGCAGTGTTCCTAATTCTGGTTCCTTTATCCGCTTTTCGCCGAAGATCGATACAGGCCGAAGTTTTGTCTCGGCTATTGTGGAAAGGTATATTGAGGATCCTTATCAGAAGATTAACAATGAGGGAGAAGCATATGACGCACAAAAAGATTTGGACACAATTTACTGGGCAGGAAACACGAAGATTGAGGTTGAAGCATTGGGCTGGGAAAAGGTCCGTCGTAAGTTGCGGTATGTTTTTCACGATCATATCAGCGTACAATATTTGTCTTCTTGTCGGAAATTGACCTTATCTTAATAGGCAATTGGACCGCCTACACGAAGTAGGACTTTCTTTCGAACGAGTATCCAGCGCAGGAAACCCCGGCGAAATCGAAGCACTATGTCCAAGTAGGTTAATCGAAGATTTACATTGTATGTATCATTTATTTATATGTTTCGATTTTTTTTTTTTTTTTGCAGACATCATTGATCTGAACCTGTCAAAGAATTTGTTACCCGATTGGGAAACAGTTATATCTATATGCAAACAGCTAAAGAAATTGGAGATCTTGCGTTTGAAGTAAGTATCAGAGTGTTTATACTTATATAGGACCAATCTTTTTATTTGAGAATAATAACATTCCTTGTCCTGATATGCAAAAAAATGCACATATTAAAGTTACAATCGGTTTCAGGTTTTGACAAGTACACCGAATGCCAGCGATGCATTCCTAAACCTAAAGAACCTATCCCTTAATTATACTCGAATAACGTGGGATCAGGTTTGTAATTTTGAAAAAAAAAAAAACGAACAATATTGTTCAGGATTCAAGTAATTAAGACCAAGGTACTTTCCAGATAGAATTGCTTGAACCATGCCTTCCGAATATAGAAAACCTGCAGTTAGGATTCAATGATATTAAATTGAGAACTGTGGACGATGGTGACAAAGAAAATCAGACAATAAAAAAGATTAGCGGATTCGCAAAGCTGAAGATCATCAATCTCGAATCCAACGATATACGCACGTGGGATGAGGTTGCCCGATTTTCAGATCTTCCAAGGTCAAAGGCATATCAATTTGGTTTTTTCCTTTATTTAATTATTTGTTTCTAATTTGAATTTATACTTTAATTATTAATAGTTTGGAAATCCTTTTTCTCAACAACAATTTCATTGACCGGATCTTCCATCCTAAAGAAGGATTTCCAAAACTGAGGTATATTAACATGAATGAAAACAAAATTGACAATTGGAAAAGTGTCGATGAGTTGAATAAATTCCCCTCGTTACAAGAGTTGCGAATAAAAAAAAATCCATTCCTTGAGGGTATTCGCGCATTATTATTCTCTCAATTAAATTTTATTATCGTGGGCTCATGTTTTCTTATTCGTTTAAGGTGAAAAGCTCGATGAAACCAGTTTATCAATAGTTGGCAGGATTAAGAGGTTGAAAATGTTGAACGGGAGTACAGTAAGAAATCATTTTCTGTTCTAGGCTTTGTATCTTTAGAAGCAGTAAGGTGATTCAATCTCCTCTTTTAGATATCTCCGGAAAATAGAACCGATGCAGAAAGGTTTTACCTTAAATTATGCATAAAAGATACAAAGAAAACGCCTGAAGAGATAGCGGAACAACATCCCAGATTTAAAGAATTGTGTGAAATCCACGGGACACCTGTGGCTGACGAAATTTCGGTGATCGCCACCAGCAATATTTTGAAGGACCGTTTGCTGGGTATATATTGGAAATTAAAAAAACTAAAGATATTCGATTCCTTTCTTTGTCATAAGAGCATTCGCATATTCACGTGGTGTATTGTAGCTTTAACCATTACCTATCGTCCATCGCTCGAAGGAGAACCGATAAAAAAAGTTTCAAAGAAACTTTTAGGTAGTTAATCCTTGTATGAATGCATCTTGTTTTTTTTTAGAGATTTATTAATTTATAAGAACTTAGGCACCATGGAAATCAGAAATTTAAAGAATTTGCTCCAAAAATTGTTTGGAATACCGGCATCTCGGCAAAACCTATACGGGATTAGCAATCGTCAGGTGTTTGTTTTTGAACAACCTATCCTTTTTACAACCTAATTGCATCAATTGATTTCTTTCTTTTGCACTACTAACAATCAGCATGGAAGTGATAACAAGGAAATGTCAAAAGTGGAGATAAATGATGATTTGAGACAACTTTCGTATTATGATGTTTCATCTGGAGACGAGATTATCATTCTTTCTTCTTAAATCGAATCTTCTTATCATATTCGAATAAACCATTCCCCCGTTAACTTATTCATAACGAAATAACGTCGGTTTATTGATTTTTGGTGATCAGAAAAAAGAAAGATTTAGTCACTCGAATTAATTTTCACGCTTAATGACTGTGTTTGAATGCGTGACCTTACCTTGAAAACGCTTTCAATAAACATGTTTCATCTGCCTGTTTCATTAAAGAGTAATTCGTAATTTACACATTCTCATTATTGTTGCCACGCCATTGCATCCAATCAAATATTATGCATAGAAACATTCACCACTGATATGTTATCTAAATGAAGTTATATTATCAAGCAAGCCTTGGTCTACCTTCTACCTATAAGATGGCACTGCGTAATAACATAGACTGTCATTTAAAATCCATTTGTCGAACGCCGATCACTTGGAATTCAAGATTCTGCACCTAATTAAAAAGGCTCAAGTTTATTTTTAGGAAAATATCGAAACTATTTAAATGGTATTTTTTTTTTATTAAACAAATGATTGCCAACTTCATTTTTAATAGATTAGAGCGTTTTACCGTGCCTTTTTTTTTCTCACGCTTACATGCATGCATGCATTCGCTTACATCACACGGGAACGTCAGTCAGTTTGCTCGCGTGTGAAAACAATTTTAATATAACCTTGTCATTTTCTCAATGTGGATGGATCGAAAAAAAAAAATAGCAAAATTAACTTTGGACCTGTCACGAGGATGCAATGCACTGTTTATTAATTAAACATTCAGAACACGCACGCACATAGTTCCCTCTGCGTCAAATATTTTCAAATACGTACCTAATCGCACTTCAATTTGTTAGCATAGCATGCATGCGCGTTTCATCGTAAGATCGATGATTTCTACTTGACCTCATCGTATTGTTTAACTCTTGGTAAACGGCACATTCCAGATTACAGTATAATGGTACCAAATATGGTAAGGCAGATTAAAAAATCCGATTGTCCAATTGTAAACATGGAACGGAGATCTAGAAAATGGATGGTATGAAGATTGACACAATTTCAAGTCTTTTTCCTCGTCTTTTTTCTTTTTTCTTACAACATAGGAGAAAATCTTCATGACCGGAAGAAAGTTTCTCCGTCACGAAATTATGCACCGCGAATCATCCGATGGATTTCTTCTCCAATTCATCAGTTCGCGAATCTTATGCACTTTTTATGTGGATTCCGATTAACGAGAAATGAAATGACTAGAAAGGCACTAAAAGCCGCAAATAGTATTAATTAAAATGTAAATTACATAACCCTATCAGCAATTATTTTATATGACGTGCCTTGTATTTTTTTGTGCATGGCTATGATCCGGAATGCACTATATATGCTATATATGCTATATATGCGTGTTATACAACTTGGATCGATCATGCACACGTAAACCAACCGCTTCGCGTTTCACGAGAAAGAGAAAAGAAGGATCGCATGTTCAGCGTTTTATGAAGAAATTGGAAATTTCCTCTTATAAAAAACATTTGGGAACGTCGTTTGCCTGGGCCGATCACGTCCACCTAGTTTCCTAATTTGGTCACCGAGCATTTCATATAGCGATAACGGTATCGTGTCTTATCCATAGTCATACTGTTATTGTTTCTAGTGGTAGAAATTTCATGGTACAATGCTTTCGTGTTTAATCGGGTGGCGCATTGTTATCATGTTCCAGGATTCGGGACGCAACATAACAATTCAATATCATACATTAAAAAGAGTTCAATTACGATCAAATAAAGTTAATATCTCAGCAAGAATACATCCCCTTTTGAATTTTCTGCTCTAAAAAAAAATCTCTTATTTGGCGCTATTATGATTATTACCAATAATAATTATTATATCATTCTTTCCTGAATAAATCAAACGCACTGACGCGACGTAAATCTTTTTGGCTTTTTTCTTACCCTTTTCGCCATATCCGAAAATTCATTTGCACACGTTAGCACATCTCTACTTAACAAACAATTCTTACACGCCCTCCTACTTCTCTCATCTAGTATGGTGGTAGATGCCGTTTTAGAAATCTGAAGAACGACTTGCAGTTACGCATACGGTTATGCGTTCAATTCGTTTTCGCTATAGTTGTGGGTAAATCCCAAGCAAGGAATGTTCTACCTCTCAAACTGCTCATAAATACAGCATGTGTACACCCATCTCTAATCTTACACTAGACCCGATTCGCAAAATCCGTTAATAAGTTCAGCAACGGTATTAGATTTACCCGTCAAATTATTGGACAAAATAATCTTACTAATTATGCCCTTCGCCTCATTCCCTCATCCCCTTGCGATTATTTTAGTCATCCTATCTCTTTCTTACTTTTTTTTTTAGAATTATGTGTACTGCGAACGTCGGTAGATCATCGACTTTACAGATATAACCTGTTCGTGTGACTCCCTATCTGGAAAATTTTAATTAACCTCCTATTATATAACCACCGTTACAGGTTACGGGTAATTCGACTAACCAAATTGTATCCCAATCTTCCTAATCAAGTTCTATTCTCCACATCATTCGTCTCTCGCGCTGGATCTTGCCTTTCTGACATCGTTTTTATTCCTTTTAAAAGGTATCATCTACATTCTCGCCGTCTCATTTCACCTGACACTAGTTGACATTCGGAAAGTCAAATATTGAAAGCGTACAATATAGCTGAAATCTCGATTACATTATTGTTTGAAGTGTTCTGCAACATACGCATCCATATGTATAGTGTCCTAATTCAAAATTCATCAAGATCACTATTAACCCGAAATAAGCATATTCCAGTCTCGAAAAATCCCGACATCTCAAACCTGCTTTCCACTCTTCTTCCTTTTTCCCTTTCATTTCTTGCTTTTTTTTTATTAATATTAATAATTTTGTTTTTTTACTTATTTATTTATTTATCTACTTATCTATACTATATTTTTTCCCTCCTTTTCTATTCTCCTTTTACAAAAAACTAGTTTTTTTGATATTTCCAGCGTGTGTACAATTTTTCCACTGCATCTTGGAACAAATCTTTATTCTGTCATTCATTCATTCATTTTCTAATCGATAACTATTTATTCCCCCCCATAGTTTCATGAACGCCAAGGAAAATATTGTCTTTTTGATTTAGCGAGAGAATTTAAAGTGAAATTCGATGTTTTGATATCACCAACGAAACAATATCAGAACCATTCTCTCACGGCGTTACAGCACGAAAGCATAGATGTATGGTAACATCTCTCAATATTCTCTCTAAGCCTCCACCAACAACGACGACAATCAATAAGTTAAAACAATTTCCTTCGACGAGACAATCTTCCCTTTTTCTCACCACCCGCTCAAAAAATTTACCATATTGATTATGAAATGGATATCAACCATTATAATACTCCTATTTTGCATCATGCTGTTGATGACGAGAGTGGTAGAGTTGAGCAAGCAGTTGACTTCTCATGCGAAAACTCGAGCTGGTCTCGTGAGGTTTGTTCCGTGGTTCGGTGGCGGAAAGCTAATAATGGACATGGATGTTAGTGTAGAAATGGATGCAAAATCTAATGTTGCAATAGATAATGGACATTTCTTTAAAAAAAACGATCAGGAAGACAACGATGTTAAAATTAGTGATAAATTGCTTCGTCGTAATTCGAAGGAACATGTAATTTCTCGAACAACAAAAGATAAAACGACCATGTGCAGCACGTTCACCGTGTTCACCACATCAACGGTGCTACTAGGCAAAAACACCAATTCCTCCTTCACACCACCAATCAGTAGCCCATTTAAAACCTTCGCCACAGCCACCATCACCGCTACCTTCGTCGTTACCAACACTCCGATCCCATCTTTCACGGGAAATCCCTGCCCCATCCGTTGCGGTAAATCTCAATGTTCCTGCGACGCTGACGCCGAAAAACCTTTTTGTTTTGTCAACGCCTCTGGGTTCACATGCGACACTCCGTCAACTGTAGGATGGCACATCGATAATACCGGGCTCAATTTTATCAACTCCGATCTCAAAAGTCTTGATGAACAGTGCAATACGTTCGTTCCACCTGTCGACGACATCGATCGCCAGAATTTGATCGACCTGCTGTCCGTTACTACTTATGGCAAAGAGAACAAAAATGTTTCAGGCATATGGACCGACCCATTTGATTTTCTAGGAGATTGTAACGAAGGTTTCTTCTGTGACACTGGAAACACCCTTGTTGGGATGAATCAAACACAATCATTTCAAGGAACATGCAAGGTGAAGCTTGGATTGGGTGACGTCTGTGTAAGTGCGAATCAATGCAACACACAACGGTGTGTGAATCGGTCAGATCTAGGTTCCTCTGTCACCGCCACGGAGACATTAGTAACCGCCAACAAAAACATGACCACTTCAACATTCATTTGTGCACGACTTAATGATAAGGTGTTTCCTGTGGTAGCAACTGATATCGCCGGCAAGAATCGTCCGATGAACGGCGTGGAAACTGCGTTGCTGATCATAGGAAGCGTATTGATCGCGTTCTTCATATTGTTTGCGGCTTTGAGGATTCGAAAAAATGGTGCATCCAGGAGATTCTTTGGTTCCGGAAAAGGATGTAACGATAACAATGTTAACGACATTAATGGAACCGACGGAACCACGATTTATACAAACCGTTCGGAGAAACCGGCCGCCTCGCGTTTCCTGGAGAAATTCTGCACTGGCTCTAAAGCGAGGAAAAAAACATCCGACGCCCAGATTCCCATGACTGGTGGCGCCGCTAGTGATAACAGCGGTCTTGCGGGTAACGGCTCCAGTGATACGTTTACCCGATGGAACTTTGGCAAAAATTTTGTGGCCAAACATTTGTCGGCGCTTAGAATAAGTTTTAGCGAAAGTCTGGCGAACAGTATGCGTTTTTCTATTCGACCTCATTCTTCGACGAACAATGGAGACATGCAATTTTCTATCGTTCCAGGTGATAACAATAACAGCGCTACGGGCAATGTTAGACGCACGAGTGCGAATGACGAGAGAACAAGATCATTTTTGACCAATACCTCAGAATCACTATCTGTGCTGCTTCCGCCACCTCCGAGCTTTCATAGCATAAATTCCACAAAGGAATATGATACGAATGAGACAGGTCAGGGTAACGTGTTTGATGGTGGAAGTAACGAAAATGTACATGATAAAGATGAATTTAATAATGACACGTTGAGATACAGCAGCATTGGTATATATAGTTCTGGATACACCAGTGGTGGCGGATACGAGTATAACGCTCTCGATGAACTTCACTCTAACTTCTTCAGTGATTTCAATGGTGCTTACTTGTCAACATCGAAGAACAGAGAAGTGTATAACTCATATCATAGTGGCATACGGAGTAGCGGAATTGGAGGCGTGGACAGTTTTAGCATACATTTTCCTGACTCATCCATAGAAAATAATAGTGAGAATTCCATGAATTCCGGTGGAAGAAATGCAAAGGGAACCGACGAAAACAGGCAACACAACGAAAGAAGCAATGAAGATAAGGAAGTGGATGACAGAAACAATAATATACGCATTGGTGACAATAACATAAATCCAGAAAGTGATGAGCACAACTCGCAAGATACTCACTATCGCATTGATTTGAATACTAGTACTGCTGAAGTGGCAAGTTGCAGTTTTCCAAATTTTAATCAGTCAATGTCAAGAAGCACTCTGTTCGAACATGAAGAAGTTCGTTCTATTGCGTATCCCGAAGACCTTGAAAATGAGGACTATGTAGCACAAGTAAAGTTATATGAGGGATTGCAATTGATAAACGAATTGTTAATAGATGATGATTTAAGGCAACAAGAGATTAAAAAAAATGAGTTATTACAACAACAATTACAAGAGATAGAACAACAGGAAATGGAAGCTGAGGAAACGGAGAGGGAGTTGGAGGCCATTAAACTACCAGAAGAACAATTAAGAGAGTTGGAGAGATTATCATTAAGGATACAAAGTGAAAGGTTCGTCCTTGATATTGAAGAAGAGTTACCCTCGAAAAAAAAAATAGCGGAATCAGTTGAAAGTTCCGGTGTAGATGATGTAGATGAGCTACAGGAAAAAGAAGCTGAGGAGATGGAGAGTGAATTGGAGGACACTAAGCTACCAGAAGAACAATTAAGAGAGTTGGAGAGATTATCATTAAGGATACAAGGTGAAAGCTTCATGCTTGATATTGAAGAAGAGTTTCCCTCGAAAACAAAAATAGTGGAATCAGTTGAAAGCTCCGGTGTAGATGATGTAGATGAGCTACAGGAAAATTCTCACATAGATGCATAGAAACGTACTCAAAATGATGAACGTATTATGAGCCACGCGCATTGAAGAGCGTATTGAGTAGATTACGCTGTAAAAAATAATGCATTTAAAAATTTGATAATCTTGTAAAATAATTTTTTTAAAAAAAAACTTTAGTTTTCATTTATTCACATGAAGTTACACCGGTTTTTCGGTCGAGTTATTTATTACTTTATTCTTTAAAAAAAATAAAATAAAATTAGATCTCATGCGTGCTAAACAAGCAACGCTTCGTTATAAATTATCAAGAAAAAAAAAAATCAAACACGTAATAAAATTAAAATTGGGAACGTTATACAGTATTTTTTTAAAAAAAAAATCAATTCAATTTAAAATTGGTCGTCGTGTGCACAAAGATCACTATATTAATTTAAATTATCGAAATTTTTGTCAACATTCAAATTACTCAATTTAATTAATAAAATTTTCTACTAGTACCGATATGTAAAAACTCTTACAGATTTAACCTAAATATTATGTACCTACAGTATATTACTATTTGATCATGCGGTAATTCCAATTTTTTTTTTTCGTTTAAAAAAAAAAAAAGATTAAAAGACCTCATCAAAAGCAATTTTTTACAAATTTTAATATACTGTATAAAGATTAAATTAAAATTAAAATTTAAGATAAAATGGAAGTAAATACAGATAATAATGAGTATACTAAACAAATCAAATAAAGAATTACTCGTGCGTCTCTACTATAAAAAAAAAAATAAAGTGTATATACTGTATATAAAGAAAAATAAATTATTTTCTTGTATGAATAAAAAATTACTTTTAAGCAAAACAAGTTATCGAATTTTAGTATAGTTTTGCCAAAACTAGGAACGGGAACCGTTAGGTCCGAAGCATCATGTTAAACCGAAATTCAATTTTTTAAATTATTCTTTTTTATATATTATATACCGTGTATCTTATTGTTTTGGTCAAAATTTTTAAACTTATTGTTTTAACAAAATTTATTTTAAATTTATTTTAAATCTTATTTTTATCTAATATTTTTATCAATATGCATAATTACAGTAATTTCAAATTAACTATATGATTAAAAATATTAAAATTTAAAAAATATATAATATCATTCATTTATTTTTTACAAACCTATGTATTTAAATAACTTAAATTTTATGGTTTTTATATAAAAATCATTGGACGTAAAAAGTGCATAAATGGTCATATTTCTGTTCGTTATCTCCCTTTAAGTCCTACGCTTTGCTTTGGAAAATAAATTTTATTCAATAGTTCAATTACATAAATAAAATTTGCTCAATGGTAAATAAAATACTTACGGTATCCATGGACAAATAATTTAGATAAATTAAGAAAATAACCCAAAATATACGTACGTATACGCAAATCTTATTTTGTGCCCGTGTAACGGTTTGAAATGCATAAAAGTACTTATAGTACTGTAGTAGGAAAATTCAAGTTTAAAGAGATCAAATATGTTTCTTTGTCCCGAATGTAATCAAAAATTTTCCTCATTTAACTGGTGCATGTCATGTAATAGGATTCACTTTCGACAAAATTTTGATAAATGGACAAGTGGAGATAAAAAAATTGACAAATTTATACAAAAGTCTCAGCTTCAAGCTGAATATAATTTGGATGTTTTAGAATGGATACCGTATACACAATTTCAAGATGTCAAATATATTGCTAAAGGAGGATATGGCACTGTGTATTCTGCGACATGGGAAGATGGTCGTTTTGAGAGTTGGGATGTTCTCAATAAGAAATGGTATAGGCGGTCTGGAGTGAAAGTAGCATTAAAAAGCTTAGATAAGCTTAGCTCAGTTGAAGATCTTATAAATGAGGTAAAGAATATTAAAACCTCGTTTAACTATAGTTTTATTATTAATATATTTTATTTTAAATTTAGATTGAGAAACATTCTATTCTGTGGGTCGGTAATATTATTAGATGTTATGGGCTTACGCAACAGCCAGAGTCATTATTTTATATGATGGTTTTTGAGTTTCAAGAAAATGGCAGTCTCAGGAATTACTTGGACGAAAATTTTTACAAGATGGATTT